>MU188385.1:0-19515 GCA_016904865.1 Pissodes strobi
TGCGGGAAAATTTTCAGTAACCGGGTCAACCCAAGGTTATGTGCGATGTCAATGCAAGAAGAGTTTCACAAATAAAAAGTGTAAATGTCTTGCGTCCGGATATACCTGTAACAGCAAGCGCCACAACAGTGCAACTTGTTCCAATAAATAATAATTTTCTTTGTTTTGTGGTTTCAACGTTTGAGGTTTATTACTAATATTTTGTGACAGAAATAGTATTTTTATGTCAGTTTGTTCTTTTTTTACTTATTTTAAGTAGTAATAGCAATGTTACGTTGTACCTATAAATAAACTTTATTTTTGACCAAGAATTATTTTACTATCCTAAAATAAATTAACCAAAGAGCATTGGTTAGTTTACATACTAACCCACGAGTTGGTTATTATGTATCACTAGCAATATTAATTTCACACTTTATCCAACTAATGTGTATAGTTTGTAAACTAGCCAAAAACCCCGGTTAATTTCTGTAATTTCCTTGTGGTTTGTACTTTGGCGATAAATCTTGTATAATTTGTAAACTAGCTGGATAGTATACAAACCAACCACTAGACGTAGCTATTTTAGTGAAAAGATGATTTTCCATCAAAATAAGCAGACATTTGAATAGTTTCTATACTATCCAGCCAGTCTATAAACTAGCCAAGTAAACACTTTAACCGTAACATATATATATATATATATATATATATAGACAGAGAAATACGAATATATCGCATTTCAATTTCTCGGTCGATACATATATATGGAAAATGTTTCGGAAGAAATGTTCTGCTTTATTATGCGACATTGAGATCTGTAGTTTCAGAGCTCCCTGGGTGCAAATCCTGCCTGATGAGGGTAAGCGCCCAGAAATCGCGATCGCAGGAGGGCACTCGTGTGACGTAATAAAGCATAACTTTTGTTTCATCTATATGGTCGACTCTTGCACTAGCAAAAGATTACAAACAGTTCAACTTCATATATTTTTCGCTAATTTCTAGAATCTTTTAACGGCTCCCACTCAACTTTTATCTTGTAAAGGCACTAAGTGATAATGAATTGTGATCAAGCTAATTACGGCGATGAAATTCTTTATTAAACGCATAAAGGAAACATGCAAGCAAGAGTTGCTTCCCTACATTTAATAACCTGAAGTTGCCAAATAAATTATTGCCTTCCCAATAATTGAAAAATGCGCTACATATTTTTGATAATCGAACGTCGATACAACACGGAATTAACTACTTAGCATTTAGTTAGGGAGATGACACCAAGCGATACCTAACTTGTGTGTTTAGGTCTCAATTTGCATTTTGTATACGGCAATTTATGAGAATATGGTAATTTCTGAAACACTTGTAATCCCAAAATCTAATGATGCTCGCCATTTACGCAGAGGCCTTCGACATTCAGTACAATAAAATTTGGCAGTGTACGTTCTCGGCTTAAACTAAAACAGAATATTAATAACTAAGATGTATCGAAATGTTTGAAAAGTAACCAACTTATTATAAATATTTTAAATTTATAAATCAGAATGTATTGTCTTCATGCGAATGTGTTGTAAGCTATATAGAGTGACGTGTCCAAGGGGGTGCTAGGGATGGAGTTAGATACATATCTTAATTTAAAAAATCTCTGTTTAATTCTGATTATTTTTCACAGAAATGTTTTTTATGAATATGTTAAGGATTTTCCGAAATATATGTTCACAATATTCTCATGTAAAATAATTTTATTCTTTACATCAAAGAGTATTGTCAAAGTGTCTATCTGATTGAATTTTTGCCTTTACTATATTTCAGTCCTTCTACAATATTAGTTTTTAACTTTTACTGTTCTGTATATTAATATTTTCTGTAAGACACATATATTATAACAGTCCAGAAATGACTGGGCAGAATTGCGTTCGCTCTTTTATCACGAATGTTGAAAATGTTTAGGTTAATCAGGCTGCAGTTTTCTGTACATAGGAGCTGGAGCAAATGGATTTATATTTCTATCACCATCTTGTGAAGAGTTCTTAAATTTAGGGATGGGAGACCAAATAACATTTATGACGTCATATTTTTGGAAGCTCGGTTATTGGTGACATGTGCAAAACTCTTTTGGTGTGCCCCTGTTGAAATCACGTACGACGAGCCAGCATGTAACTTTGATTTTGATGTAGCATTGATATGTGACATGGAAAATCGTATTTAATCGGCTGGTTGGAAAACGAGAATTTTCAGTAGCCGAGCTTGATCTTATCTCCGTCCGTAGAGAAATCTCACGGCATCACTCTTTGGTAGTTCGCCATTCTGATACGCAATGATAGTCATGAAAAATTCTCCGCTCGAGCCGGTTATCGAGTTTCAAGTCTTACCTTTCTTGAATGTTATTTGGGTGCATGAAACTCAATCTAGATTTGGGATTGTGCACTGCACTGTTTCAACCCGATGAGTTTTTACTATTTTCGAATACAGTCATTTTGTATGAACTAAATTTCACGTGAGCAGTGCTAATTCTTTTCTCATTTTTCATTACAGAAGCTTTGTTTAAATCACGTTTAAGACGACATAGTCATTTTCTGTGTTTGCGGATATTCAAAAACCTTTACGAAGATAATAAATACCTAATTTTTGATTTTTTTATTATTTTTTCATACTATTTTATTTTATTTTTATTTTAAGATATATTTTTCTGATTTTCCTTGGCATTTTATACTTTTGTGGCTGTAACTTTAACTTACTTTACGTTATAAGTGGAAGGCTTATTTATGTTAATGTTTCACAGGGTTTTCCCGAACGGAATAAATTTCCTGAGGCGCCTGCCTCTTTTGTATGGACGTCAAATTTTTGGACTAGTTTTTTTGGATTGGTTTCTATATTTGTGTAATAAGTTCTTCCACAACCGAGGAAGTTTCCTTTGTGCCCTACTAACCCTGTACTTTCTTCCGGTAAGGAACCCTACGTGTTTGTTAGTGGTATGCGCTTCCGGCTGGGCATTTTTTGGAATTCTACGCATCTGTTCACGAAGATCAGACCGGCGAAATAAACTGTGAGAATTTATCTGATTGCCAGAGAGTTTCTGTCAGAATAGTCCTTATTTTTAACTAATAATTTCTTTTAATCATTATTTTTTTATTATCCGACGTAATTTCAATACTCGAGCCTTTAGCTAGATTTTAAGAATACAACTTTTTTTCAAAGATTATGGTTAGTATAGCTATATAGGATGCCTCCTAAAAGGGCCCGAGAACTGTACACAGCGTAAGATCAAATGTTCATTAAAATTCACAAATAAATAATAATTATCTGTATCTGTATAGACCATGGTAAATTAAAATCTTCTTATTTGCTTAAGATTTCTAGTTAATTTAGGAGTATTATTTTGGGGAATAAAATTATAATCCTATCATTTTGATGGTTTAGTCCAAAATTAAAGAAAAATAGTTCTATCGGATATTTTAATAAGACCGCCTTGGAAAAATATTAGAATTTTAATTTCAGATGTAACAAAAATAACTGCCTTTCTACCAGCGGAAATTAAATTCTTATGACTTCTAGATCATTTAGTAATATTATTTTTGGGAAATAAAGAAATATATGTGTCATGTACAGGAAGATGATTTAATTTCATGATCTTTTGAGAATAAAATTGTTAGCCATCATTGAGATATACATAATCAGATAGGTTTGAACTAAAATCAAATTCCGCGCCTACTATGCCAACAAACGAGGCCGGTATTGTGGAGTTTACTGCGTGCCATACATAACTTAGCATTGTGTGGACAAATATGCTTTGTTTCAAATGTGAATTGGACGATGAAGATGATTCCGGGCTCCTCTCTTGCGACGGATGTAGCCGTTTTGTTCACAAGAAACAGGAGTGCTCTGATTTGTCGGCTTCTAAGATTCGAGTTATGGAGCTTAAAATCAAGAGAACCCTAAAATTCTTCTGCACTGACTGCCAAACTGGACCGTTAAACATACCAACAATCATAAAGGCTATTAGTGAGTTAAAAGAAAAAGTTAATAGGCTAAAGGTAGCCCGGGCATCTCCATCGGCTATACCACCCCCAGGCCAGGAATTCTATGATGAACTATAAGACCGTCAGGAAAGGGCGAATAATCTGATGATATTCAACCTTCCAGAAAGCAATGCCGCGGTTGAAATACCGAATTTGCTTGAAACACCATGGGGATTTGATCCATACCCCTCCTAAATTTATCAAAGCAACTAGGGTTGGAAAGAGAAATAAAAATGTATTTAGATCCATTAAAGTAACATTATCTAGCCAAACTGATGTGCTCTTACTATTAAAAAATCGTTCAAAGCTTAAGGGCAACAAGTCTTTAAACACTCTGACTTGACTTCCCAACAACGTGAACAAGAAAAAACTATCCGTACTTAACTGGAGAATCGAAGATCTCAAGGTGAAACTAACTTGACTATTATACATCGACTGGTACTCCCATTATCATATCAAAAAACCAACAATATGCCTAATTTCACCGAACAAGGAATTCTTAATTTAGTTTCAAAACGTCAGAGGCCTTCGCACTAAACTAAATTATCTCTTGAAATCGGTCCCTGGATGTCACTACAAGATTATTGTTTTTGTTGAAACTTTGCTCAATGACGACGCAATCAAAGACGCCGAGTTGTACATGCAAGATTACAGAAGGAATCGATCTCTCCAAACAAGTGTTCACCCCACAGGTGGCAGAGTCCTAATTGCTATCCATAAAACCATTAGAAGCAGGCAACTTTTTGTCGTTGATAATATTTAAGATCTTTTTGTCATCATCGAAACTGGGAAGGCATCGCTTATCCTAGCTGGTGCATACTTCTCACCTCGGTTCCCCACCACTGCCTACGTTTCATTCAGCGAAAATATCGACAGGTTGACTGAGGAACACCCCCATGCATACTTATTGACTCTCGAAGATTTTACTCTACCTCATGCACCATGGGACCTTGCTAGATCAGTGCCTCCTGCAACCCCTGCCGGGGTTGATTCCTTGGATGTGGTGTCTAGTATGTGCGCTTTCCACAATTTATACCAACTGAGCACGGTTACGAATCATTCCAATGCATTTCTCGATCTGACACTTTCTCAAAATAACAACTGTGCAGTTCATAGGTCGGACGATTGTATAGTTCCCCAGGATAACTATCATCCTCTGTTAGACATTACTGTGCCCTATACGTCCGATAACACAAATAGCTCTCTTTTATGCGACTATTATTATAGAGATTTTATATCAGCAAACTTTAACTTATTTTATGAATACCTGGGAGCCATGTCCTGGGATGCTCTTCTTGCACAAGCTGATCTGGATGACATGGTATGGTAAATATATTTTATAATGCTATTTATTCAGCAATCGAAATATTTGCTCCCCTTAAACGAATTTTCTCAGGCAAGTTTCCCAGATGATTCTCACCTGAGCTTAAGTATTGTATCATTGAAAAAAGAAGGCACATAAACGCTACAAAAAATCGAAACTTCAGATAGATTATCGTGAATTCTCTAGGCTACGCTCGACTTGTAAAAGATTACTGGCTGAAGCAAACGCAACTTTTAATATCTTTACGGAAAATTCCTTAACTACTAACCCTACGCAATTTTGGAATTATGTTAATTATAAAAGAAAAGGTCGCGACATCCCCAGTGAATTTCAATACAACGAAAATCACAGTGCTTCCGGAATAGAAATTGCTAATATGTTTGCCCATTATTTTTCTCAGGTTTATAGTGGTAAACCCTGTCTTGATTACTAACGCCCACATTTTGAGTACAACAACACTAATGCCTCCGAGTACAACGTTTCCATATCTGATGTATACTCACATTTAAGCTTCTTAGACATAAACAAAGGACCTGGCCCAGACGGCATACCTCCTTTACTTCTTAAACATTGCAGTTTTATTCCGGCCCGCCCCTTACATGCTATTTTTAACCTATCTCTTGCTCAGGGAATTTTACCTAAATTTTGGAAACTAAGTTACCTAACATCTAATCATAAATAAGGGGAAAAAGACTCAATAACGAATTATCGACCAATTAGCATATTGAGTGCCATTCCCAAGGTCCTCGAGCATATCAATACTAAGTATTTGAACTCATTACTAAGTTCATATATTGTTTTTAGACAGTTTGGCTTCCAAACTGGATATAATACAGAACTCCACTTGCTGGCTTATGTTGAATTCATTTCTGACGCCTTGGAGAGTGGTGTTCTGGTGCATTCAATTTATACCGACTTCTCTAAGACGTTTGACAGGGTCAACCATGCTGTTCTTTTATCTAAGCTGGGGAGTCTGGGAGTTGGTGGTCCGTTGCTATCCTGGATACGAAGTTACTTGACTGGGCGCTCCCAGATCGTTAAATTCAATAATTTTCAATCCGAGAGCATACAGGTCCCATCTGGAGTTCCCCAAGGGTCTCACTTGGGTCCCCTTCTCTTTAATTTGTTTATCAACGACCTGGGATAGCATTTTGAGCACAGTCAGTTCCTCCTTTTTGCTGACAATTTAAAACTGTTTATGAAAATATCATCACTGGATGATTGCCTAAAGCTCCAGTCTGACTTGGACAGGTGAGTTGCGTGGTGCAAAAAAATGGTATGGAGCTGAATGCTTCAAAGTGCCACTCACTCACTTTTTTCAGGTCAAGGTCGGAAATTGAACAACCTTATTCAATAGAAAATAATATGCTTACTAATGCTTCCGAAATTAAGGATCTTGGTTTGATTATGGGATCGAGGCTCACTTTTGTTTCTCACATCCAGAACACCATTACTAAATTTTTTCAGCTACTTAGTTTCATAAAGCGCATTACTAGTGAGTTCACAAATGCTAATGCAATTAAACAACTATATTGCTCATTAATAAGAACTCATCTCGAATACTCATCTGGTGTCTGGAATCCTTGCTATAATGTCCACATTCAGAAAATTGAGAGGGTTCAACATAAGTTTTTTAAATACATGACCTTGAAACTTAACACCCTTCAATTAACATGTCATCAGCTATAATCGAATATTCATACTATGACGCTTGAAAAACCCAGAAACCTAAAAGACCATAAAGTGCTTTATAACTTATTACATAATAAATATAACTGTCCTCTTTTGCTTGATAGAATAGGGCTACATATGTCTTCCAGGGAAACACGTTTGACGAATACCTTCTCGATACCTCCTCATGGAACTATGGCCTAAATGTGTTTATCTCAAGGTCAGGTAGAATAGTCAATGAGCATCCCACGCTTGATTTCTTTTCAAACAGATCGGTTTTCTTGAAGCAATTACATAATCTAATTTTGCTACAAATTTCACAATTTATATCCTCTTCTGTTATTATGTAAACTGATTTATTATTGTTATAAATATGTAACTCTGCGTTAGAATTAAGATTACTCTATTTTTTGTGAAATTGAGCTATGCCCGTTAATAAATAAATAAATAATAAATACATTTTAATAAATAGTTTAATTAAAATTATTAATAAAAGTAATATTAATATATTATCTAGAAACAGTAGAAACCATAACAAATAAGTCAGAAAATTTAATTTCCTCTGGTAGAGATGCAGATATTGTTGCTTGTGAAATAAAAAATCCTTACAAGCCATTTTTCAAAATTTTTGGAACATCTGTTTCTTTCTAATTTTGGTCGAAGCCTATTTGACCGCTTATAATTTGATTTCCCGCAAGAATATTATTAAGTTAAGTAGAAATCATTGCAAGCAAATAATGGGATTTTGACTTGCCCCGATCAAAATGCGGCTACAGATACTATTGGTTGGTGCATATTGATTAACATTTTCAGTATACTATTTTTTTAAATTTGGTCTAAACCTATTTGACTACCTATGGATCTCTTAATGGTGGCCTGTAAGTTTATTCTACAAAAGTCATATTATTAACCCTGGAATGCTATTTGGGGTACACTAGTATCCCAGCATTATTCAAATCTGGCGCTAAATTGAAGTGGGAGGGGCAACGACTGCCGGCGTCTCATTAGTTTCAGTATGCGGCAAGTCAGTTCCACAAAGAATCCCCCTTTAGAGTTTTAAGCCAAATGGAGCGACTAAAACATTAAAAGCTTTTGCGACTGAGTAATAGAGGCGCTACCGTTCATTGAAATATTACCGACGATACAGCGAACTGCTCTACTTGCACTAGGAACCTATGTTATTATCGATTTTACAACTAGTTTACTTTTTGATTCGAAATAAAGAGGGGGCTAGAGGACCTTCTTAACTTGAAAATTTCCTTTATTCATAACCTTTCGTGTTCCTGTCTGTCTTCGTGTGCGATATATACCGACATTTTGTATTGTGACTTTTGTTTGTGCGATACAGAGACTTTAGTTTAGTTATTAATTTCTCTCTGGTGCTATATTCTTGTGATAATTGAAATTGGATTGCGTTATTAAACTCATTTGCTACAGCTACAGCATGTTTTGTGCGGGTGAAGTAAAGAGATACGGCAAAAAATGTTGTGTACCAGGGCGCAAAACAGTAAGTGGATCCATGTACCGCTTTCCCAACAAAAAGGAAATGTTTTTGGCTGGGCGGTGGCTAGATGTACTTAATAAAAAACCCCGAGTTAACAAAGTTGCCATACACTAAAGTACCTATATGAAAACCGTAGGGTTTGTTATCTGCATTTTTTGCCTCAAGAATTTGAGCCTGAAGGAAGCAAACGAGGCTTAAAACGTGGTACTCTTAGTCTAAGGTGGTACTATACCTTCTCTCCTTCTTCCAGGATATTCTTTAAAAGGTAAGCAGAACTAATTTTTACATAAAACTACAGTTCCTTTATAGTAATGAAATATTGCTTTATAGGGACCAGGGACCGTGGCGGCAATGCGCGGTCATTGTTGAAAGTGTGTCCCGACAAAATATCAGTTTAAAAAAATATTGTACTCTTTGATAGTATCTCAGACTGTCACAATATAAAAAAATCAATTAATTATTCGTTATGGAGTACAGAGAAAGAGTAATTTAATTTTGATGATTAAGGGTGGATAGGTTGGGCTTAGGCTTTATTATCGCCACTGTCTTGTATAAAGTCACTGTACATATAACTATTTTACTTCATAACAATTAGTTCAGGACTGGCTGCTTAGCTCAGGGGATTAATTTCTAATGCCACTTTTTAGTTATTTAGCAGTAAACTAGACAATACATTGTTTTACAGATGACGTACAACTGTGTGAACCACAAATTTTCCTGAAACCAAGAACTGAAGTAGAAACTATACAAATCCTGGACGTTACTATGGAGGATATCAAGGAGGGTATGTATATTCTTCAAAGATTTATTATATTAATAATGATAATGGCTAGGAAAGTATATATAGATATCGTTATTATCCCTACGTTTCTTTACATTTAAAGTATTTAAATCAGTTCGGTTAAACTCAAACTCAAATATGCTTTATTGTCAGAAGTACATAAAAGTCTCATTGACAAAGCTGTAATAAAAACCTAACAGCTAAATAAATCATTATAAATGTAAAAAAAGCAAAACATATTATTCAATAGACAAAACTAGGAGAGATTATATTATATATACCTACATATTGAACAGTTTTGATTGCAAGTCCCATTACACTTATATGAAGCAAAACTTTTATAGGTTCTTATTCAAACTATTTTGATAAATATTTAAAAAATTTTATTACATCAAGACAAACTGAATAAAAAAATAATATATTCTAGTTTTTTTAGTATAACAAGGCTAACTCGATAAAAACTTCTACCCCTAGGAATACAGGTTTTTGTAAGATTTACAGGGTTGTTCCCCAGGAATGGCTTCAATCGATATAGGAAATACTATAGTTTGTAGAATTTTTTAAATTTGGTCGGTGGGGAACATACGACTAAAATATTTGAAACAGTTTAGTACTCGACCAGAAGTGGATGTCAACTTGGTTGCTTTAAATGAGAGACCCTATATAATATTAAATTTTACGTAGTTACAAGAAATTTGATGTATTAGCATATAATTTATATGCTATACTTTGGTTCAACTGATTTGGAAAAAAAACAGTTGAAAATAGCCTTTTTCTTGACTTAGAGTTGAGATAGGAAAGTGAAAACCGTTTCCCTCTGTGTTAAATAGATTTGGCTGTATTACCTACGAAAGTCAAGAAAAAGGTCATTGTTCATTGTTTATATGTCGAAAACAGTGAACCAAAATATAGCATACGGTACATCAATTTTTTTTTTATTTTACGTAGATTTAAAAAAATAATAATAATATATAGGGTGTCTCATTTAAATGAACCAAGCTGACATCGGGTTCTGGTATAACTGGAAGGGTCAGATTTTTGAAAATATTTTAATTGTCTGTTCCCCATTGACCATTCAATGCTACCACATTTTCGAAACCACCCTGTAGGCTTCAAAGTATTTTAAGCCAATGACAATGACATCTGATCACCTGAAATCGGCTGATGGTGTTTTGATTTTGACAATTATATCCTTTGTGCATGGACATGCGCATACAAAATCGATTGACAGGCTATCGCCTCTCCTCTCTGTGTATGCTATGGGAAATATAATGTTCGTTAATAGTGTCATTATACAATATAAATTTGCGCTATACTGATTATTTTTACTATTAGTTATTGTTTTTTAATAAATAATGTATTTTTTCAGATATACCGTCACCAAAATTTCAACGATGCAAAGCTGACCTTTTTAAAATGTTTCCTATATTTTGAAAATTAGTTTGTAAAAATCACCGTCGTACTATTATGATTATATGTACTATAAAAAATTTAAAACATTGGATAATTGAAACTAAATAATATTAAACAGAAAATATTGGCGTTTATTATTTACAAAAAACAATATAGACTTTAACAAAGTGACAGTTTTTTTGAATATTATTTTTCTCTAGCATATAAGTGTCTAAAATTAAACAATTGCCACATTTTAATATAAAATAAATTGATTAAATATTAAAGTAACAGTATTATTTGCTCGAGAAAAGTAATATATTTACCAGTTATTTTAAATAACTAGTAAAGTTATTTAAATAGTTAGTTATTTTAATATATAGGGTTATTCATACATATGACACGGACTATTAGACGATTACGCATGTATCATGTGAGTTTTAAAAAAATGGGATGGATTGGAGATGCTTCTAAATTGTTTTTTACAATATACAAGGGTCTCATCAACAAGAAACGTATCAAAGTTGGGTTGTGTTAAGTGGAATGCCCTGTATGTTTTTTAATATAAAAATTGATACATCTTGATGTATCATACCTTCAATTTGCGCCTTTGACGTGCTGTATAGTCTAAACGGTTTAAGATTTTAAAAATCGGTTTTCGATTTTCCAACTTAACTTTTCTAAAACTATCCACTAATATAAAATTTAAGTACTGTCAGTTGACCAAAATTAGTATTTTTTGACATCAGTTGACAATTTGACACAGGATTATTATAGCTATATCATTTGTTTTTTTTAATGGGATGTATAGGAGCCCACTTTACTAATCTCATATTGGGAATATATTTTAAAATTATTTTTCGATATATAGAGTGGTTCAAAAAATTGTGGCAGACCAAACGACAGTTTTCTTAAGGATCACCCTGTATATTTTTTAATATTTGGAATCTTCATAAAATTCCAACAAATTTAGTATATCTTGTGCCATATCTTCAATTCTTTTCGAAATATTTACAGTTGAAAAATGGCCTATTTACACCTTTGATGTGCTGTAAGCCCAAATACAATTTTTTGAACCACTCTATATATCGTAAAACAATTTTAAAATGTGTTCCCATGATGAGATTAGTGAAGTGGGCTCCTATCCATCCCAATAAAAAAAAACTAATGATATAGCTATAATAATCCTGTGTCCTATAGCGTATATAACCCTTTACAGTAACGGTAAAATATAACGTTATTGAATTGCGAAAACTCCTTATTTAGTTCTGCGACCAATCATCAGAGGCGCTGAAATTCATAACCACTGATTTATACAGAGCTTCTTACTCTAAAGGGGGATTCTTTGTGGTCAGTTCGTGGGCAACAATTGAGATAGACACTGTGTTTCTTGTTTTCGGAATACGTGATATTTGGGGTTAGCGTGTACCCCAGTCACGGTATAAATAATTATACGGTAGGTTCACTGGAGACAAATTTCCAATTTTGCCGACAGTGTTTGGCGTCGGCGTCGGAGCGATCCGGATCAATCTGGTTCGTGGCCCACGGTGGCCCGGCTACCAGGGACAGTATACCGTCAGTGTACAATCGCCCTGAGATTGTGCACTGTCGGATCGCCTTGAAATAATAACCGAGGAATGTATACTACTGTATACTTTTTGAATCTCTCCCGACAGACTGATCGCTGATTTATACCGTGATGCAGGTGTCCGGCGACTTTTGTGTTTGATTAAAAACATCAAAACGATTTTGCTGAGTGACTCTACTCGATATTATTTGTACTCTGCCCCATTGTAGCAGATTAAGAGTATATATTGAATATACTTCGTGATTATTTTACTTGTGAGTATAATTTTAGCGATTAATTTTATAAGAGTGAGTGTCTGTTTTTATTGTTTGCTTATTCTGAACTACTTTGAAACTATTATAGTTTATTTTTTTATAGTTACTATATAGATTTTCTTTTGTTAGGCTACACGAATGAATAATGACTAGTCAGAAAAACTTCTTCGACCTTACAAATCCTGAAGACAGAGGAGAAATTCATCGCATTCTCTACGAGTCTGATTCAGAGAGTTTTTCGGGTGACAGCGACGAGGAAGATGCCGTTATACCTGATTTTAGAGAGAAGCCCGAAGAGGGCGAAATACGTGACGTTCAAACCAATCCCACACCTTATGCCACATTAATTCAGGCTCAGGATACCTCGCCATCTAATGCAGATTCGGAAGATGACAATATACCATTGGCAGAAATACAGGCGGCTAACATAGATATGGTGAAAATTTTACCAGTTCCTACCAAACTACGGGGTAAAAATGGGTTTATGTGGTCAGGCAAGAGAGGCGCAATTCAGCGTACACCAAAAAGATATCTCGTTTTAAATTTACCTGGAAACAAAAATGAGGCAAAACATATAAAATCGGGAACTGAAACTTGGAAATTATGTTTCACAAAAGAAAAATCTACATAAAATTACACTATACAGGGTGTTTCCTAACCTCGGTAAAAAAATGAAACTGGTGAATCCTCACGTAATTTTAAGACGAAAATGTGGTATAAAATTTTTTCGAATGTCGCTTAGTTTTCAAAATACAGGGTGTTGCAAACATTTTTTTTTTCGTGATTTCTTTTTATTAATAAATAATGAGAAGCGACATTCGAAAAATATTTGCACACCTTAATAAAGGGTTTCAGCACTTTATTTTGTATTCACATAAAGCCTACTCGTTTATTTAAACAACAAAATGTTGAGATTCTTGTGACGTGAACAAGAAAATAATTTTTTCCTCGAAAACTGTAGGAGATACGAGAAAAATGCAAGAAACTTAATTTGCTTAAAATTAACACGTCAGTAGGTAAGAGGTCCTCTTGAACCAAGGATACAAACATTGTTGAATTTCAAGCGCTTTTTAGACTATTTTATTATGCCAGTGTTATGAAAATGTCTGGAGTATTTAAGAAGGAACTATTTGACAAAGACGCATGCCATTATGCCTGTTCTATAATTTGCAGAGTATTCTGGGATACAATTCAAATATTCTTTTACGTGGCTCTGGTGAAGCAGATGAAGAAATTATTACCAACAGGAGAGAATACCTGAAGAAGCTCGTCCTTGAACTGATCAGACCGCACATGATGAGTCGTTTGGAGGCTCCAACTTCTAGGCGCGAATTCCGCGAAACCATATACAGAGTCCTCAAAATAACTGCTCCAGAAGAAGTACCTACTAGGCCACCAGCAACTGTGGGTAGGTGTCTTCTTTGTCCCAGAAGGGAAGATCGAAAAGCGAGAGTAAGCTGTGCCGTGTGCAAAAAGTTCATTTGTTTGCAACATCAAACAAAAATTTGCTCAGTTTTTGCCGCATGAATAATTCATGATGTTTTTGTATTAAAAGTGTTTCTAGAGAATCAGTTTAAGTTGTTATTCTCTTATAAGTGAATAAATTGTTCGTTTCTCAAAAATACGTGATGTTTTATTTAGGGTACACCCGTACCCCTGTGCAGCAAATGCATGTTCTGAAATAAGTTATTCCCATAAATAATATTGCAAAATTAAGTAGAAATCATAACAAGTAAATTAGAAGATTTAATTTTACTTTGGTAGAAATGCAGATGAAGATAATATTAATATGTGAATATTGGTTAGCATTTTCAGTAAACTATGTTTAGAAATTTCTTCTAAGTCTCTTTGACTACCTATGTATCCTTTAATGACGGCTCATATCTTAGTGCACATGGCAGATATTTTTTATTTTCCAAAAATAATATGACTAAATAATCAAGATATTATAAGAAACAAGTAAGAATAATTAATTTTTCCGGTAAGAGATTCAAATATTTTTGTTGTTTGTGAAATTTGAATGCAATGTTTTTTCCTACGCATTTTTGTTAAAATTACTGATCACTTTTTTTTTTAATTTGTACCAAACCTATTATTTTATTCCCCAAAATAATATTACTAAATTAACTAGAAATCATACCAAGCAAATCAGAGGATTTTAATGTACCTTGGTTGAAATGCAAATTCAAATATTGTTTTGAGCTTTTTTTATTCTGTTTCAGTTCAACTAATTTTTTGTAATTGTTATGTAATTATTTATAAAAATAATATCACTTACGTATCCATAATGATGCCTTATACTTTTATTCCCCAAAAACTATGTTATTAAAGCATCTACATATCATTATTTAAGCAAGCAAAAAGTTTCCAAAGTGAAATAAGTGGGCTAAAATCAATCAAATTATTACAAATTACTTGCCCTTACAAGTAAATATAAAAATCCATAATGGTTTACATCTTTTAAGCCAAAGACACCAAAATCCTTTAGATATTTGTGTTCCTGGCTACTGGGTCATTTCATTGCTGAATATTGCTTACATCCAACCAGAATGTTTTAATGTTCTGATATTGGTAACTACTAAAGTAATTTTTTTTATCACAACTGTGATTAAGAGATTTATTTTTTTGTACATTGAAAATGTTTTTGTTGTCCTATTATGGGGTATCAAATCGCGAAAAAGTGCATGCTACATTTGGCACATCACGTAATATACGTGAGAGATCGTGTTAGTCTCTTTCTGAGGACGGAATCGGTTCAAATGACAAAAATAAATTAAGGCTAACTGAAACTAACTGAAAGTTGATTGAACGACTAACCGAATCACAAAGGGTTAAAATGAATCGGAACAATTTAAAAATATAAAAGTAAGTTAAAACTAACTCAAAGTAACCGAAATTTGTCGAATAACCAAAATTAACCATAAAAATTAAAATTGGCTATACCCTATCAGATCCGGTTCAAATTACTAATATAAACTGGAACTAACTAAAACTAACAGAAAGTTAATTCAACGATCAACCGAAAGTAACCAAAAGCTCCAAAAAAGGCTAAAACGCATCGGAACAGAAAGTATTAAAGTAAGTTAAAACGAACCAAAACAAACCGAATTTTGCCGACTAACCAAAACTACCCAAAAACATTAAATTCGATTATAACGTATCGGCGCCGATTGAAATGACTGAAATAATTAAAACTAACTGAAATTTACTGAATATTGATTGATGACTAACCCAACATAACTCAATCTAACCTAAACTAACCAAAAGCACCAAATATGGCTAAAACGTATCGAAACAGATTAAAAATATTATAGTAAGTAACTCAAATTAACCGAACTTTGACGACTAATCAAAATTAAGCAAAAACATTAAAATTGGTTTTAACATATCGAAAAGTTGATTAAATGACTAGCCAAAACTAATCAAACGTAACTAAAAGCACCAAAACGGGCTAAAATGTATCGAATAGGTTACACAAATTAGAGTAGGCTAAAACTAAACAAACGAACCGAATATTGACTATAACGTATCGTAGCCGGTTCAGATGAATACTTTGGCTTCTTGACAGTAAGTTTCCAAGGTCGCATCATGACACGAAACATTTTAGTGAACATCAGGACACGGTTTATGCATAACTGATTATAACGTATCGAAACCCGCTCAAATAAGTAAAATAAATTGAGACTAAGTGCAAATAACCGAAAGTTGATTGGGCGACTAACCAAAATTAACCAATCTATTAAAATTGATTAGAACGTATCGGAACCAGTTCAAATGACTAAATTAAGTTGAGACTAAGTGAAACTAACCGAAAGTTGATTAGGCGACTAAACAAATCTATTAAAACTCATTATAACGTATCGGAGCCGGCTCAAGTAAGTCAGATTACTTGATACTAAGTGAAACTAACCGGAAGTTGATTAGACAACTAACCAAAACCAACCAAATTTATTAAACTTGATTATAACGTATCTAAACCGACTCAAATGACTAGAATAGGTTGAGACTAAGTGAAACTAACTACAGACCTAGGAAGGAGATACCAACCGCAAGATGATTAGACGACTAACCAAAATTAACCAAATTTATTAAACTTAATTATGACGTGTGGGAACTGACTCACATGACTAAAATAAGTTGAGACTAAGTGAAACTAACCAAAAGTTGATTAGACGACTAAGCAAAACTAACCAAATCTATTAAAATTGATTATAACGTATCAGAACCAGCTCATATACGTAAAATAAGTTTAGACTTAGTGAAACTAACCGAAAGTTGATTAGACGACTAACCAGAACTAGCCAAATCTGTTAAAATTGATTATAACGTATCGGAACCGACTCAAATAACTAAAATAAGTTGAGACTAAGTGAAACTAACCGAAAGTTGATTAGACGACTAACCAAAATCAACCAAATATATTAAAACTGATTATAACGTATCGGAGCCGGATCAAATAAGTAAAATAAGTTCAGACTAAGTGAAACTAACTGGAAGTTGATTCGACGATTATCCAATACTAACCAAATTTATTAAAATTGATTATAACGTATCGCAACTTACTCAATCATTTTCATACATTTTGGGATTCTTGTCCTGCAGTTCCTTGTTTGTATATCTACCAGTGTTTTGTTTAGGTCGAAGAAAATTATCATACAACACAAGAAAACGTTCATGATCATCTGACGAGAAATAGAGAACACATATGTATAAATTATCATAGAATAAATAAGATAAGTACAAGTATATCATTCTATGCGCCAAGGATGTACAATCTGTTGCCATTCTCTGTGAAAATGATAGGTATTGTTGTATCCTTGCGTTATATTGAATGAAAATGGGATAATAGTGGAATATGAACACAATTTAAAATGTTTATTGTACACTGTGTTAACCATTTCGACAATTTTTTAAAAATATATAAGTTTGTTCCTTTAGGAATGTTAAACTTATGAATACATTTTTTAAATACTGTTTAATATTCATCTCATTTCAAGGTATTAGCTTATTTAAGAGGGTTTTATAGTTGCGTGGAACCTCTACTCCATGTGCCTATCTTTAGTCCAGTAGGTAAAAATCCTTCGATGAAGAAAATTATGTTCCTTGTAACTAATTCATAAAAAATACATACAGGTAACTAAAGATAAGGTATACACAAGGACCTATTTATGTGGTTTTGTTCAAAATCTGATGACGATGGTCTATAAATTTACAGACACGGAGCTATCAACCACTCCCACCAAACGACTGTATAAAAGTAACATGGCCGTGGCCGTTCCACTTCGACCTAGTGTTCCTTAAAAAAAAACAGCGAAAATAAGTAAAATAAGATAAGACTAAGTGAAACTAACCGAAAGTTTATTCGACGATTAACCAAGAATAACCAAATATATTAAAATTTATTATAACGTATTGTAACCGGTTCAAATGACTAAAATAAGATGATATTAACTGAAACTAAGCGAAATTTGAATTGACTAACCAAAACTAACCCAATCTATTAAAATTGTTTATAACGTATCCGAAACGGTTCATATGACTAAAGTAAGTTGAGATTGAGTGAAACTAACCGAAACTTGATTGGACGACTAATAAAAATTAACCAAATCTTTTAAAATTGATTATATCGTATCGGAACCAGCTGTAAAATAATTTGAGACTAAGTGGAACTAACCGAAAGTTGATTAAACGACTAACCAAATCTATTAAAATTGATTATAACGTAACGGAACCGGCTGAAATAAGTACAAAAAGTTGAGCCTAAGTGGAACTAACTGAAAATTGATTAGACGACTAACCAAAACCTACCAAATCTATTAAAATTGATTATAAGGTATTGAAACTGACTTAAATGACTAAAATAAGTTGATATTAAGTGAAACTAACCGCGTTAGATCGGGGCTTGAGAGACGAATCGAATGCAGTTTTTACTACCACCACATGTTATAAATTGTAAAAACGATGGAAACTTGAAGTAACATGCATTTAAGTGGTATATTTTGGTAAACTAAACTTACGTAATCAACTAAAAGTAATTTCTTACATTATATTATGTTAAGAGTGGGTGAGGGTGACTTTTAATTTCTCATGACAGACTAGTCGTGTCTGATATCGTTAAATCGAGGAATGTGAGACGAATCGAATGCAAATGGTCTTTTGCTTTTTCAACCACACTTATAACGTTATAAATGGTAAAAAAGAACGAAACTTCAAGTAATATGCATTTATTTGGTATATTTTGGTAAAATAAACTTACGTAATATAACCTGATCTTACCCAAACTTCTATCACCTAGTATATTTCCACACAATTATGAGTTTTCTCAGATCTCAAATTTAGTAAGCGGTGCATTCTGCTTCGGCATTTTCAATGTCTCTCCCGGTTGCATCTTTGTGAAGGACTGTTAATTTTTTTTTATTTACTGACTGGTACTGCTTATCACCAACGAGATTAGACAACTTGGATTATTTGTTGACTCGTATGCATTTATGTATTTAAAAATAACTATTTATTTCGCGGATATAATTTAATGAAATATTTTAGATTTTCATAATTTTACATTATAACCGAAATAAAAGGGATCCGCTCATAGTGTTTAAAAGCTTGTTTTTTTTGGCATATTGATCTGACTATCTGACACAAACATAGAGACACTGCTTGGTGAAAATATCGTAATATCGACTTGAACGCGCCTCAGATTTTCGTATTTAAAACAATCTTAATAAATTTTGCAATTATTGCATTTTACTTGAGGATTCTTACTAATTTTTTTTTACGTATGTTATGATTTTGTCATTAAAGCTGGATACGGACGGCGAGCGATAATATAATATATATTATATCTTACATGTTACGAAAATATCGCTATGGCTTAAAAGGTACGAGACGCCGCCAGTGACGTAACTAGAAATTTCGAACCCTTCCGCATTTTTTTTGGGGCCCCCTCGGCGTCCTTGTATTCCAGAGCTTTTCCTTTTTAGGGCCCCTCTGGGCGGTGCCCCCCCCC
>MU188385.1:23025-63280 GCA_016904865.1 Pissodes strobi
AATATATATTTTTTTTGCTTAAACTAGGCTTAAAAGTAAAGTACCAAAAGGGGGTAACTGAGAACAAATATTTTTCTACTGGAAATATGGTACAAGTTTTGTGTGTATATAAAAGGCATATCCTTTTATATATAATATATTAAAAGATGGGTGACCGATGGAGGCATAATAAATTGGTGTTCAATAAAATATGACTGGCGTCTTTTTTGAGCAATAATAATTACAATTATAAATATTTGATTAAAACAATAGAAGCATATATTAGCTATTTACTCTGAAACAAACTGAAAAACCCCATGGTAATAATAAAATCAAAAAGTTATAAATATTAACTTACAACTTTATTTTGGAAACACGAAAAAGATATTTCAGCATTTTCAAGAAAGCCGGAAGAAATTCTAATATCTCAAACCTTATGGTATTTTCCATCATATTATGATCAGAAATATGTTCCTTAATGTGTATGAACATTTTCAGGCTCTCTATATTCTCTGCACTTATTTTGATGACAAACACGTCAAAGAAAAAATCTTCTATGGGCATTTTGTTGTTATTATGATTAATTGTGTATGGTATTCTTTTTTCCATTACAATGCAAACTTGAATGATATCTGAAGAAGGATGCATTAAATCGCATCTCTTTTTTTTTATTTAATATTTTAAATTATGTGTCGTCTCCAGATGCATAATTATCTTCTAGTAATAACTTGCATGTAGTGCAAAAAATATCTTTTTCAGTTTTTTGATCACAAAACCTGCTATGTATGTAACAACATTTTCGAAATGAATGTATATATTTAAAATAAGATTAACTGTCTTCATCAATTTCAATCGACTCTGAAACGTCCAGATTGTATTTTTTTAAAAGGAAAACAATCAAGAAATAAAATTTTATAGCACCAAAACGAAAAATTATCGACAGTACTGGTATTTGATTGATTCAAAATGAGATAAGTTAATGTGTGGCTAGTAAGGAATGTGATATAGCAAATTTTCGAATACACACGATTTATTTAATATTTACAATTTTTATAATTTTCGAAAAAATCGTATACAAGATAAATTTTTTGGCTAATAATTCAAAGGTGAAACTGTTCAAGGAAAATTGAAGAAACTCGCACACAGTAAGTGATTGATAAGTAAATTAGCTATATGCAAAAATATTTGCCCGGAATTTAAGAAAAATGCTCTAGATTTTACAGTACCATGAACATACACATTTAGAACACTTCACAAACACAATATTTCTATTTAACTTTAAAGGTGACAGATCATATTGGAAACGATGCATGTGTGACTACGATACCTTTCCTCACCCGGAAGAGAATTTATAGACAAGATCGAATGATTTCAAAGAAAGAGGAAGACTGAATGCCCAGGGTCGAGATATCAATAAGTGGGCAATAAGTGGGGGATGAAAACAGCCAAAAATTCATGGTCAAAAGACAGGTGTTCAAATTTTAGCCATTCATTCCCAGAATATATGCATTATAATTACCCTCACCCATAAAACAAACTGTCATTAGACGCGTCTATAAGGTTAATTATTATCGCCGGCGCCGGCACCTTTTATAGATATTCTAATAAGTCCGCTCACTCGAGCGTGCCGCGGAAAATTTCCCTCCTGCCTGCGCCAATCCCTCACCCATCGGCATTGACATTGACATGTGTCACTGTCACGGCTTAGCCGTGACTCAGTTTTCGCAAGTACTTCCGCGATCGGACGGTGTGAATTTATTTTTACGGAATAGTTTTCGCACGATTTACGCTATACGCTATTTAAAAAATATATATGGTTAAGATGGCTAAGGTAGTTTTTCTTATTGTACTGTTGATGACTGTTATGTAACTACACATGATCTCTCCTTCTTTCTCTCTTATAGAATTGGTAAAGTACTATTCAATTTTTATGAGACGAAGTGAATGAAGCTAACCGAAAGTTGATGACTAGCCCAAACCAACAAAATCTCTTAAAATTGATTATAACGTATCGGAACCGGTTCAAATGACTAAAATAAGTAAGGCTAAAAGAAACTAACCGAAAGTTGATTGGATGACTAACCCAAACTAACCAAATATATTAAAATTTGTTATAGCGTATCGGAACCGGATCAAATGACTAAAATAAGTTAAGATTATGTGAAACTAACCGAAAGTTAATTAGGCGACTAACCGAAACAAACCAAATGTGTTAAAATTGATTATAACGTATCGGAACCGGTTCAAAGTCTCAAATAAGTTGAGACTAAGTGAAACTAACCAATAGTTGATTCGACGACTAACCCAAACTAACCGAATCTATTAAAATTGATTATAACCTAGCGGATCCGGTTGAAATCACTAAAATAAGTCGAGACAATGTGAAACTAACTGAAAGTTGATTCGAGGACTAACCCAAATTAACCAAATCTATTAAAATTGATTATAACGTATCGGAACCGGTTCAATTGTCTAAAATAAAGAGACTAAGTGAAATTAACCGAAAGTTGATTCGACAACTAACCCAATCTAACCAAATCTATTAAAATTAATTATAACCTATCGCAACCGGTTGATATGACTAAAGTGAGTTGAGACAAAGTGAAACTAACTGAAAGCTTATTCGGCGACTAAGCCAAACTAACCAAATCTATTTAAATTAGTTATAGCATATCGGATCCTGATCAAATGACTAAAATAAGTCGAGACAAATTGAACCTAACCGAAAGTGTAGTCGACGAATAACCCGGTCTAATCAAATCTCTTAAAATTGATTGTAACGTACCGGAACCGGTTGAAATGACTAAAATAAGTTGAGACAAAGTGAAACTATCTGAAAGTTGAATGGACGACTAACCAAAACTAACCAAATGTATTAAAATTGATTATAACATATCGGAACCGGTTCAAATGTCTCAAGTGAGTTGAGACTAAATGAAACTAACCGGAAGTTGATTCGATGACTGACCAAAACTAACCAAGTCTATTAAATTTAACTATAACCTAGCGGAACCGGTTGAATTCACTAAAATAAGTCGAGACAAAGTGAAACTAACTGAAAGTTGATTCGGCGACTAACCCAAACTAACCAAATCTATTAAAATGGATTAAAACGTATCAGAACAGGTTCAAATGTCTAAAATAAGTTGAGACTAAGTGAAATTAACCGAAAGCTGATTCGGCGACTAACCCAATCTAACCAAATCTATTAAAATTGTTTATAACCTATCGGAACCGGTTGATATGACTAAAATGAGTTGAAACAAAGTGAAACTAACTGAAAGTTGATTCGGCGACTAACCCAAACTAAACAAATTTATTAAATTTGGTTATAGCATATCGGTTCCTGATCAAATGACTAAAATAAGTCGAGAAAAAGTCAATCTAACCGAGAGTTGATTCGACGACAAACCCAATCTAACCAAATCTATTTAAATTTATTGTAACCTACCGGAACCTGTTGATATGGCTACAATAAGTTAAGACAAAGTGAAACTATCTGAAAGTTGATTCGGCGACTAACCCGTACTACCCAAATCTATTAAAATTGGTTATAGCATATCGGAACCTGATCAAAAGACTAAAATAAGTTGAATAAGTGAAACTAACAGAAAGTTGATTAGACGATTAACCAAAGTAAACAAATGTATAAAAATTGATTATAAAAACGTATCGAAACCAGCTCATATAAATAAAATGAGTTGAAACTTGAGAAGTATTTACTTCAATCACGTGTCCTGTGCTACTCGCTACGCGCGCGTCAGTAGCCCATATTAAGGAAACATAATCGAGACTAACTTTAATGAATCAAACTAGCGCATTGAGACGGAGGCGTTACACGCTTGACCAACCCTGCCTAATACTTAACTAAAATTAACCCCAACAAACAAACAAACAAACAAATATAACCAAAAAAATAAAAATAAAACATGTCACCGACGGGAATCGAACCCGGGTTGTAGTATCACAAGCACAAAAGCTGATCCCGAAAAGCAACTGCGTATGATTGCAAATAGTTATACCGCAGACGCTAGACGCTTGTATAGAAACGCAAGGAATATAAGGAAATAAAATACCTATAGTCAGCAAGAGAAATAATCATGCACCTCAAATCCCCTTTTCGACCTTTTATATAGAGCAATGAATAATATCAATTTTTATCAGCTTAATATCACTATCGCTTTGCCTCGCTTTAATAAGTTATATAAAATAATAATTTCAGGAATAATAGTTATTATATAGATATATATTTTAAATTCAGCACAACACAACTATTGACTAACATAAAATTGTCAAACTGAGATATGTACCATTTTAATTTAAAACCATATAGAATTAAAGAATAAATCTGGCAACACAGCCTTGTCTACAAACCTCTCATGCGCCGTCTGCGTTATTTCCATAAAAACAAAACAATACATTGAAAGTCGGCAGAGAAAAGTAGTAGCAATTACAGCAGAATTGTACCCAAGTTTTTAATGATTTTTTTTATTAAAAAAGTCACGAGTAGCACTGTATACGTGATAGAAGTGACTACTTCGTTAGCGAGTCTCAACTTGTTTTACATTTTTGAGCCGGTTCCAGTACATGATAATCAATTTTAATGGATTTGGTTAGTTTTGGTTAGTCGTCTAATCAAATTTCAGCTAGTTTCACTTAGTCTCAACTTATATTAGTTATTTGAGTCGGTTTTGATACGCCATAATCAACTTGACTAGATTTGGTTAGTTGTCTACTCAACTTTCGGTTAATTTCACTTAGTCTCAACTTATTTTAGTCATTTGAGTCGGTTCCGATACGTTATAATCAATTTTAATAGATTTGGTTAGTTTTGGTTAGTCTCAACTTATTTTAGTCATTTGATGCGGTTCCGATACGCTGTAACCAATTTTAATAGATTTGGTTACTTTGGGTTAGTCGCCGAATCAACTTTCAGTTTCACTTAGTCTCGTCTTATTATAGACATTTGAACTTTCGATACGTTATAATCAATTTTAATACATTTAGTTAGTCGTCTAATCAACATTCGGTTACTTTGTCTCAACTTAGTTTAGTCATTTGATCAGGTTTCGATATGCTCTAACCAATTTTATTAGATCTGGTTAGTTTGGGTTAGTCGGCGAATCAACTTTCGGTTAGTTTCACTTTGTCTCATCTTATTCTAGTCATTTGAGTCGATTCCGATCGTTTAATAGATTTGGCTATTGTGGGTTAGTCATCGAATCAATTTCCGGTTAGTGTTACTTAATCTCAACTTATTTTAGACATTTGAACCGGTTCCGATACGATATAATCAATTTCAATACATTTAGTTAGATGGTTAGTTTTGGTTAGTCGCCTAATGATCTTTCGGTTAGTTTCACTTAGTCTCCACTTATTTTAGTCTATGTTGGGGTTTGGACCCTTCGGCAGGAAATGATTAAAACTAACCCAAAATAACCAAATCTAAGATTTGGTTAGTTTGGGTGAGTCGCCGAATCAGCTATCGGTTAGTTTCACTTAGTCTCAACTCGTTTTACTCATTTGAAGCAGTTCCGATGCGTCATAATCAATTTTAATAGATTTGAGTTAGTCGTCCAATCAACTTTCGGTTAGTTTCACTTCGTCTCATAAAAATTATTAATTCATTACCGATTCCATAAGAGAGAAAGAGGGAGAGAGAGAGTCATATGCTTCATCTCTCTTGCGAGACGAAAATTCCGAAATGTGTCGTTACATGCATGGCTTTGAAAAATCACTTTCATGAATCCAAAGAATATCAAAATAGCGTAAGATTTGTGGATTTCTAATATTTACCTTCGCCCAAATTATGTATATAAGTTGAGTTATATATGAGTATAAGTGAGTTTGATCGCTGTTTTAACCACTAATTAAGAATAAAAAAACCCTAGATGGAAAACACTTTTAATGCTTGGGTTAAGTTATGGGTGTGGTATAGTTGGTGTTTTAATTTCTTTTTAAGACGACATCCACTGTGACAACGCATTTGTCATATTAATAACAAAATGTAATAAAATATCGATACCTATTGTCGCTATTTTCCTGTTATGTTTTGTAACTTGTGTTCATAATTAAACAATACAAGTTTTACCTACTGGTATTTTTATCCATATCGTAGATAATATTTCGTTTATTATTTACTTATTTATTATAATACTAAATAACTATTACAAAGTAGTATCATTAATGAGCTATAAATGAGACAGAGAATGTCAATAGTTGTTCATAACAAATAAATAATCCAAACATTAATACGTAATCATATTCATATCATTTATTCCCCGTATAAAAATAATCGAGCGGCAGTTCATATTGATCGTACACCGTAGCTGCACCCAATCGTTTACTGTACAGTGGGCGAGTGTGTTCAAGGTCAACCGCAATATTTTCCACGGCATGCTGGAGTGAGCGGACTTATTAGAATATCTATGGACGGTGGCGCCGGTATTAAATAGTTCGTACGTTTCCTGCAGCAACGTTTGGCCGCACCCGCGCCAAGATCGTAATCACGATCGTGATCGCACCAGTCAGTGTAAAGGCCAATGTTTGGCATAGTCAAGCATGCAAAGTGATTGTCAACATTATGAGAATTCATAATGAAGAAACTACAAATAATACCTTCACGCTCTTATTACGAAAGACATTTAACAAAAGCATTTAGTATCTAATTCTTTTTAAATCCATAAAATAAATATTCCGTCGCTGATATGAATCCAAGTATCCGCTAAAAATAAGTAGACTTCTCTTTACAGGACTAGTAATTATTGTAAATATTTGTTTCTATATTATGATTTTGTTATTTAAGGCAGAAATTTATTGTTTTGTCTTTTTCAGGCAATATCTGATGATTATCTGTTAAGTGAATCCACTTATGCAATCCAAGAACCGGTAAGAATACGAAAATCGTATTTTGCTTACCAAATACAACATTAACAATAAAACACGACACGGTTATATATTATTTTGCTTTATTAATTTTGATATGGCTTTAGAATAGAATAAAGCATTGTAGAATTTTTGCTTAACTTGGAATGCAATAGTGGTGCTACTTACACTTCCAATATATATACCGCAAGCTTGTTATTGAAAATAGTTAACATTATTTTGCCCATGCATATGCAGTCCAACATATTTGCATCAAGTTCGGTACTTTGTAAATATTAATAAGCTCTGCGTGGTTATATGCATGCATTGGTTGCAATATGGTATTATTACAATACAGAATATTGCAACATTCTGAATATTGCAATTACGCCGCTAGTGACATATTTCCATTAAATGGTCAATTTGTATATTGAGTGTATAAGTTGAAAGTCACTAGGGAAAGGTTATGCAGTTTTATATAAAATTAAAATAGGCAATACAGACGTCAAATATATTTCGAACTGAAATTTGTTTTATCAAAATGTCGCAATAAAAAGTCTAGTAATTTAAAAGCAAGCCTTTCAAACCTATTTGATTTGTTTTAGGCATACTCATAAAAATTTAATACTTTGGTATTTTCGCTTTAACTACAGCAACCTCCAAGTTCCAACCACGTTAGCGCGGAGATAAAGATATACCTACGAGGCGTAGCGCGCGGCGACAGCCAGCAAAATATAGTGCGGTAAACGAGTGAACCTTAAATGACGACTGAAGGGGCAGAGGACTAGCACGTAAAAATCTTGCTTTCTCATAGGCGCACGAGGTTATTCTTACCATATTATTATTAATAATATTGATTAGTTTAAGACATCATAATTAATTACAGTTTTTTTTATATTACAGTCTTCTGATACAAAATATGTCATATAATAATAATAATATCTCATTTTTATAATAAGGCTGGTGTTCTATGATATTTGTTGTATGTATTACATAAATATGTTGTAGTAATAAGTAGAGTTCGTTTCCCGAAGGGTTTGTTTCTACATCATCGATGACGTTGGTTAACTTGGAAAAAAATGGTTTATCGTAGCTAATCCATATATAACATCTCTAGCGATCAATTTTGTATTTAAAGTTAGGCAATATTGAAGCAAGTATATTCCAAAACGCTCTTTATAGCACTTTTAGAATTGTTTTGAAATAAAAATTTTCATTTAGAATAGAGTTCAGTTAAGACAGGTATTCGAAAATATAGAAATTGGTTAGCCGCGTATAATAATCACCAAATGCAAGAAAAATATAAGAAATGTTATAAATCATCAAAGATATCATCAAATTAAGGGTTTGGTGACAAATAGGTTGTGTCGATTTTGCAAATTTCCTTTTTTTTCGCTAGTTAAAGGGGTGTTCTATAGAGTAGTGTAAGCCAGAAAATCGGATGATCCGCCACATTTGAGCCGGAAAAATACCCGTGTTTTGAGCTTAAATTGCCCTAGAAGGATAAACTTCCACTACAACTTTCCTAGGTGTAACGTGAAAATATTGAAATTTTAACGTGAAAATAATGAAATTTTAGTAACCGACACAGGAGGCCTGGCATAGTGTTTCCAAAAATTGCACATTTTCTTATGGGGAATAACAGTGTTGGTTTACTATTTAAGTATATTTAATATTCCACTTCACGCATGGCCCTCCGCTCGCTTCAGTTGCTCCGGGGGCGCAACCAAATAAAACTAACTCAAGGCATGCCGGAAACAAAACAAAAATAAAATTTGTCAGTCGAAAATGCAAATATTTTTTTGTTTGTTTTTCTTCATTTAGGCATGTCTTGGGTTAGGCTTATTTGGTTACGCCCCCGGAACGAGCGGAGTGTCATGTATGAAATGAAATATTTGACGAACATATACATACAAAGGAATAGTGTAATTGAATGAGTGTCTCTTTTATTACGATGAATGAATGCAAATGCACATTGAAAAATCAGTCAAGCAGCCACGTTTACCAAGAGGGCCTATACGGCGGGCCATGATATAATTATGGCAGGATGGACCATCCCTTCATTTTCGTTCAATCGGACTACTGGGGGTCTCGGTCAACAGCAATTTGTCCTGGCATGACCACGTTGCTAACATCGCAAAATCAGCCTCCCGGAAGCTTGGTACACTATTTCGCAACAAAAACTCTATACACTGCAGCAGTTGCTCTTGCACTACAAAGCGCAAATAAGACCGTGCTTAGAATATTGTTCACACATCTGGGGTGCCGCACTAGAGCACACCCTAAAGCTACTGAATTCCGTTCAGAAGAGAGTTGTGCGTCTCGTCGGCAACCCGGAGTTGACCCGGAATCTGGATGCGGTGGAACACCGCAAACATGTGGCCGAGAAGTCCCTGTTTTACAAATACTTTTACGGCAGATATTCCCCGGATTTGGCCCGCCTTATCCGCCCCTGCCAGACAGTCACCATAGACGGCAAGAGCGCACCGGTTCGTCGTACAACTTGAAACACCTAGAACATCGCTTTATAAGAATTTCTTTGTGTGGCGACTGCATCACTGTAGAACTCACTCCCAGGACGCATATTCGGATGTAACAGGCAAGATGTCCATTCGGCTATGCCGAACGTTTCTTCATATGTGACGTGCACGACAGCATAAAATCAACAAATAAGTATTCAATTAGTTAAACATTTCAAGCATGGACCCCCGCTCGCTTCGCTTGCTACGGGGGCTCAACATAACGCTAACCAAAACTAACCCAAAATTTTTATTTTGCTTTTTTGGGTTAATTTTGGTTAGCACTTGGTTAGTTTCTGTTTGTTGAGCCCCCGTAGGGAGCGAAGGGATCGGAGGGCCATGCATGAAGTGTTTAAATAATTGAAGACTTATTAGTTGATTCTATGTAACAGTCACGACATCCGACTAAATGCTACCGTGCACGTCACATATGAAGAAACGTTCGGCATTGCCGAATGAACATCTTGCCTGTTACATCCGTATATGCTCCCAGGACACCTCTTTCCCCCTAATTAACTATTCAACAACCGTGTCAATCAACATCTTCGCACACACACCGCTCGTCGAACACCATAGAATCTCCCTTTAGTGTGTGTGCTACTATTATTATTATCTTATCTTACCACGTAAATCATTTTAGGTAATTGATGCCTAGGGTATTAAATAGGCAACCAATGTCTATTACATCGTTTCCCAAGAATTTTTGCATATACCAATTATTTGTAGAATGTATATTTTGCCTATGGATACATAGAACTGCCATTAGGTGGCGCTTGAGCCTTCGTGGTGGAAAGTAAATGCTCTTATTCCTTCAAAAGATTAACAGGTATCTAATTTTTTAATTTTTTTTTTCGCCATTGAACTAATAGGACTCACGGGCTTTGCCATTTGCAATGATATGGTTAGACTCTGGTTAAGGAGAGCAATTTAGAGAAGTTATAAGAATTGAAGTGTCCGATAAGTGTAGGAAATCCTATACACCTTCGTCCAAGATCGCTATTTATAATTTATGTTTTTATCTTGTTAGAGGTTATCTTAGTTTTTTATCTTTGAATCCAATTGCATTTTATTTATTTTTTCATCAATATCTAAAGAATTCCGCCTTTAAAAAAATTCTGCTTTGACGAAAACAAGTAGTAATAATACTAATATTTACCTTCGTATTTCTTGACTCAATTTCTCTTTACCTTTATCTAAGATTAATTATAGATTTATTAAATTGTCCTTGTCTCATATTGATTTTAAGATTAATAAAATTGAAATAGCTTCAGTTCATTATCTAATTTCTATTTAATTGCTTTTTAATTCGGTTTTCCATTAAATAGTTTTTGAAGAGAAATTCTGCTCATAACGACGAAGGGATACAGTTATTAATTTTAAATTACTGAATTCTCGTCTGTTCGTTTTATCAGTTTATAGCGTGACAAATTAGGAGTTATTTTCATTTCACTCACATTGTTCATTTATTTCTCTCTCAAAAAATTAACTAAATTAGCTGACATTCCTCGCCAAATTAAGCCAGAATCTTGACATTTATGGTTAATTCTGTCTTAGACTGGTTTCTTTTTTAATGTTTTGATGCCCATGGAACCACACTCGGCTAAATAACCAGGACACCTTCCGGTGAGGTCATAGAATAGATTATATTGTCTCATACATCTCGGACATCAGCATCCAGGAAGCGCGGCAGAACTTCAAGTTGGTAACAGTGTACATGGCTCACCAAGGACCTTCTATTATAATTTTCTTTCCCATCTAAACTTTGTAAGAGGGAAATTAAATAATCCCTTGATTTGTTGAAATTTTCAAGCTTTTATTATACATTACTTGGAAAAATAGCACAGTTTATATCGTACCGAATCAGTTATTTAACTCTCCACGTGTTTTAAACCAATAAAATCCAACTAGTAGGAGCATTTTCCTAATATTCTGGGCGTGCGTAACGAGCTGATTAATATGAGGAGGACTTCGTTTATTTATGAATAACAGTGCCGGTGTGGAGTACCGTGTAATTTTGTCTTTTTCTATTATGACAGTTTGCCGAAACGAAGAGACATAAACAGATGCCGCACCTGGTTGAGTCGGAAAGTGAACCCACCACACCGCTCAGCGTTGGACTATCGATTTTTTGACGGGAACCAGCTGCTTACGTTCTTAGATTGGATTATTTGGAAGTGTATTATTATTTGTGCTCGATTGTTCGGTGATTTATTTAAGTGTGTTAGCTTTTTGGACAGTTAATTTGTTAATTAAATAGTGTTTTCATTCTTAACCATGTTGGAGGGTATTTTATTAAAAAAATGTTAAGAGAAACATTCCTGTGAAATTTGTGATGGGTATTCAAAAAAGACTCAAGAACTGTCTGATGATGCACTCTATACACATTTTAGAGCGTACCTAAATGTAGCAAATATATCTGTCAACCTCAGGTCTCCAGATCAGATTTTTTGGGGTTTTTGGATTCTACGAAAGTCTATTTGACCGCCATTTTAAAGATTAGCAATTTTACCATATGTTGATAAAAAATAAGAGGAAAAATAGAACTGCCTTTTCAGCATCCCTGTAAAAATTTTCACAAAACTTATTTTGCATCTCTGTTTACCAGAACAAGGATATTTTACACTTCAATTTTTTTAACAGAGATTTGCTTACACCCAAAATAAAAAAAAAATCACAAAACTTAATATTCTTCAGCATTTATAGGCTTATTATTTATTAGTATAACGTAAAATAACCATACATTAAACTACAAATAAACAATAAGACAGAAAACTAAATTAAACAAGAAGACAGAAAACTAATTAAACCAGCTAAGACAAGTTTTGTATTTGCATAATATACATTTTAAAAAAATGTATATTACTTATGTATGACAAAATGATAATGTAAAACAAACACCGTGGCAAGGAACCAAATAAGTCATATTTTTAGAGTTTAATTTTTTTTTCTCCATCGTAAAACTATATACTACTGGTTTTGACACACGGTTACCCTTGTAGTCATTATTTATTTATGCCATTAACAATTATTGGTCATTTCTGTCCAGTTATTCTAGCAATTTATAGGGATTATTATATTGAGTTAGTCATTTAACTGCACTTACTTGTACTTACTTTAACTGTACTTACTTACGGGACGGGTTAATATAAAACTCCATAAGGTATAATATTGTTTCCTTTATATCTTGAGTGTACGTTATACAAGGTATCCGGAAATAACATCGCCAAATTACAGATGGTAATTCTACATAAGAAACCATGAACATTTTTTCATATGAACATGGGTCCGAAAATGCATAGTTTCCAAGATAAAGGGTGTCAAACTTTTTATAAAAAATCAGTTTTTTGTTAATATCTTAAATATGATTTTACTGATTTTGTTGAAATTTGGCAGGGTTATCTGTAGTAATAAGGGGCTCATTTACCCTTAATTAGATTAAAAATATAAAGTCCAGTGGCGTCCCGGAGGGCATCATACCGAATATTATTGACAAAAAAAGTGTGCGCCGCTGACTTTTTCAAACATTTTATATTTTTTTCGTATTAAGCAACTAAAAATACACTATTTATGATTCTTGAGTTGTTTTCGTATCTTACTTCGTTTTCGATAAAAAAAGTAAAAACCAGTTTATTACATTTCCAACCTTTTTTGATAAAATCGATATTTTTATTTATATCTTAAATATGCTTTTACCGATTTTGTTGAAATTTAATAGTGTTATCTGTAGTAATAGGCGGCTCATTTAGCCTTAATTAGATTAAAAATATAATGTCCAGTGGCGTCCCGTATTGTTGTCGTATCGCGCTTCGTTTTCGAGAAAAAAAATAAAAACCAGTTTATTACATTTCTTTAGGGCACCAAATCCTACATCAAACGCTGTAATAAACTGGTTATATTTTTTTCTCAAATACGAAGCAAGATACGAAAACAATTTAAGAAACAAAAATGTTGTATTTTTAGTTGCTTAATACGAAAAAGATATAAAATGTTTAAGAGAGTCAGTGGCGCACATTTCTTTGTCAATAATATTCGGTATGATGCCCCCAGGGACGCCACTGGACATTATAGTTTTAATCTAATAAACGCTAAATGAGCCGCCTGTTACTACAGATAACCCTATTAAATTTCAACAAAATCGGTGAAAGCATATTTAAGATATAAATAAAAATATCGATTTTATCAAAAAAGTTTGGAAATGTAATAAACGGGTTTTTACTTTTTTAATCGAAAACGACGCAAGATACAAAACAACTCAAGAGTCAAAAATATTGTATTTTTAGTTGCTTAATACGAAAAAAATATAAAATGTTTGAAAAAGTCAGCGGCGCACACTTTTTTTGTCAATAATATTCGGTATGATGCCCTCCGGGACGCCACTGGACTTTATATTTTTAATCTAATTAAGGATAAATGAGCCCCTTATTACTACAGATAACCCTGCCAAATTTCAACAAAAGCAGTAAAATCATATTTATGATACTAACAAAAAACTGATTTTTTATAAAAAGTTTGACACCCTGTATCTTGGAAACTACGCATTTTCGGACCCATGTTCATATGAAAAAATGTTCATGTTTTTTTATGTAGAATCACCCTCTGTAATTTGGCGACGCTATTTCCGGACACCCTGTATAGGCCTGAGAATTATATTATATAAATTTATTTTTTATTTATTTATTGCGGTTACGCATATAATCGCTTGTGGTTAAGTTGACAGTAAATATTACCAACGCGATTCTTCTACATGCGTAATAATTATTTAAATATTATTTAATCAGCTGTACAGGATGTCCCATTTTCGTGTGTTTTACGGGGTTTCACGCTTATGAGTAGAGATACAAGGATGCGGTTTTCGCAAAAGTTAGCTACTTTTTTGTGAAATTAATAATGTCATACACAGATTTTTCCTAGCCCTCTTAGCTTCTAAGATACACGGCGAAATTGAAAACGTTGCATTTTTGCCCCCCATATTTTCAAGATACCCCCATAAAAAGAAATCCAATATGGAAAGATCAGATGACCGAGGTGGCCACCTAACCGGTCCATTTGTCCCGATCCAGGGGTTGGGGAAGTGCTCCTCTAGCCAGTTTGTTACAGCGCGAGCATTATGCGCTGAAAATACAGTGCGGACGTAAATAGTCACCCCTCCCCCCCCTTCTAAATTCAAAACGGTTTGATATATCGATTTGAAATTTTGAGGGCTATAATAAGGCATAAAATAATACTATTTTGACATAAATTTGATAGCTCTAGGATTCAAGATGGCGACTGGGCGCCATTTTGCATATTTTTTTTAAATGGAAAGGGGGGTAGAGTGATACCTCGTTTGAAAGTTCTTTTCATCCTTAATTCATCTCCCGAATTTTAAGTCTCTACTGTCACCCCTGCCAAGGCGGCGTTTCGTCAAACTTATGATTGTTTATTAGATTTCAAATGGAAAAAAAACTCTGAGGTGACTTTTATGAAATTATTCTGCTTTTAATTTTTTTGTAAAATTCCGAACCATTTTCAGAATATTTGCAAATAGAAAAAACCGAGGAAAAAAACTCTTTCTACCAATTTTGTTTCTTTAAAAGGTTCAACAATTTATTTCATATTTCGTTACTGTAGTAACATTACATTGACAACTGTGGTTGAATTTGAATTATTTAAAGTCGTTTCTTGATTTTAGTTCCTTTTCATTTCGAAAATGGTGCGCGTCAGGCCGTTAGAGGAAAAAACGGAAGCAATCCTTATCTATGCCGAGGCTGGCCAAAATTTACATGAGGCTGAGAGAATTTTCAACGGCAGATTTCCCCATAATCCTATCTGCCGAAAATACCTGAGGGAACTGGTTGAAAAGTTTCAAAGAACCGGAAGTATACTTAGAGAAAAGGGGGCTGGAAGAAAATCTATCTCGGAAGAAAAACAAATTGACATTGTTGCAACTGTAGTCAATAATCCTCAGCAGCCTACGGCAACAGTTTCAAGAGAGTGTAATGTTTCAGCAACTACGGTAAAAAAATACTTAAAAAAAAACACAAATTTCACTCCTACAAATTAATCATACTACACGAACTACATGAAGATGATCCTGACAGAAGGATGCAGTTCTGCGAAATTATGTCTGAGAGAATAATTCAAAATCCAGCATACACGAGAAGCATGTGTTTCAGTGATGAATGCACTTTTTTTTAAATGGGAATGTCAACCGTCAAAATGTGCGATATTGGGCGGATGTAAACCCTCATATTTTTCGAGAGGGTCATACGCAAAATCCCCAAAAAATAAATGTGTGGGCAGGAATATTGGGGAACCATATTGTAGGGCCCATATTTCTAGAGGCAAATCGAACTCGCGTGTTGTACTTAGATATGCTTCAAAATGTTATCGGTCCCCGTATACGTGAAATACTGGCTGAAAACCAAGACGAATTTCAAAATCCAGTTATTTTTCAACAGGATGGCGCGCCTCCTCATTTCTTTAGACCAGTAAAAGAGTGGTTGGACCAGTCATACCCAGGACGGTGGATTGGACGACGTGATCCATTGGAATGGCCTGCTCGGTCACCAGACTTGAGTCCCCTCGATTTTTTCTTGTGGGGATATCTGAAGTCGAAGGTGTACATCACACAACCCGAAACAATTCAGGAACTTAAAGACAGAATGATGCAGGTCTGTGCTAACTTAACGCCAGAGATATTCCAAAACGTAAGGAATGAGTTTCAGAACAACTGTTTTATTGCAAGGAAGTGGAGGGACAACATTTTGAAAACTTGATAAAGTGATTCTTTATTCGGTTAGTTAATGAATTAATTAGTGTTTAAGATAACCATTGCTTCAAGTTAAGTCTTTTATTCCATTTTGAAAATCGTTACAGTTGTTTTGTCATTTGTCAATTTTTGACAATCGCTGAACCGATGTTAAAAAAGTAACAAGCACCCTCATAAAAGTCACGTCAGAGTTTTTTTTCCATTTCAAATCTAATAAACAATCATCAGTTGGATGAAACGCCGCCTTGTCATGGGTGACAGTAGAGACTTCTAATTCGGGAGATGAATTGAGGATGAAAAGACCTTTCCAACGAGGTATCACTCGGCCCCCCTTTCCATTTAAAAAAAATATTCAAAATTGCGCCCAGTCGCCAGCTTGAATCTTAGAGCTATCAATTTTATGTCAAAACGTAGTATCTTATACCTTATTATAGCTCTCCAAATTTCAAATCGATATCTCAAACCGTTTCGAATTTAGAAGGGGGGGGGGGGACTATTTACGTCCGCACTGTATATATTTTGTAAATGAGCTGCAGGAACATCTTCTAAAATTTCAAGCAAATTAGTTTGAAGGATTTCCATGTAACGGGTAGTGTTTAAACTGTCTTCGGAGATAATATATGCAATTCTCCTTGCAAAAATAAAACAGGAAACACTTAACCCAAACCTGCCCTGGCGTTCCCTGGAAATGTTTTATGTGGGTTTTCCTGCGCCCAATTGCGTGAATTGTGTCTATTTAAAATGCCAGTGCTTGAAAAAAATACCTCGTCTGACCACACAACTTGTCGTTCGAAGTTTCTATTTGTAACGCACCCGTTAATGAACCAATGACAGAATTGGGCACGTCTTTCGGCATCGCCAGGCCGTAAGTTGTGTACTAATTTATATTTATACGGCTTAAATTTGTTTGACTTAAGAATTCTTTTCACCCTCGATTTTAAAACTCGTACTTCATCTTCAATCTTTCTACACCAAGTTTCGAAATTTACGGCCACACATGCTAGTACGTTAGCCGTCACTTTTTCGTTGTCTTTCTTATACGTTGTTGGTCGTGGCTTTTTAAATGAACCATACTGTATTAAATTGTTCTTTATTTTGACGAATAATCTTTTATCTGGCTGTGCTCTCTTTGGATATCTACATATAAGACAATCAAGTTAAACTTACATATAACACATGATACAAAAACATGATTCCGAATTTATGGAAACTTACCTGTTGAAGTAGAGTTGTGCGGCTCCGCGTTTTCGTTACACAGAATGTAGCAAGTATTCATGTCATATTTATCGCTATTTTCAAATCGATTTAGCATTGCCATATTATAATTATCCTTTTTAACACATGTTAAAAAGGAAAAAATGCATTTTTTTTGTTCTATTTATGAAAATAAGTATAGACTATATTATATTTTTAGAAAGCCCATAACGAGGGAGTTAATATCAAAAAATAATAAACAAACAAAAAAATATAACTTTAGTCAATATCTCAAAAACTGAAAAACGTGAAAAAGATCTAACTACGCCACTTGAATCTACGTAAAAAATGCGTAAGAAATATTTTTTACCTTTCCGATAAGTCAAACAATAACTGAGATATGAGGGGGGTCTAAAAATGCAACGTTTTCAATTTCGCCCTGTATCTTAGAAACTAAGAGGGCTAGGAAAAATCTGTGTGTGGCATTTTTAGTTTCACAAAATAGTAGTCAACTATTGTGAAAACCGCATCCTTGTATCTCTACTCATAAGCGAGAAACCCCGTAAAATACACGAAAATGGGACACCCTGTACTTGAATTTGTTTTTGTTAGGTCATTTGCTCATATACGTTTTCGTTAACTATATAATAAATAATATACATATCCATCATGGCCCATCAAATCCCATCGTCCTTCCCCAGGCTGGAGAACACCGAAGTGCAAAGTCTGGAGCTGATCAATGACAGTTTGTGACGAGAGGGGCTGCATTGTATTAGCTGGCAGGGACGTCAAACTAGTGAGAGCAGTTTGATTTCGGGGAGTGACGCCCCCGTCATTCCGAGTTGCCACGGGATGTGGCCCATCAAATCCCATCGTCCTCCTCCAGGCTGGAGGACACCGAAGTACAAAGTCTGGAGCTGATCACTGGGGAGTGACCGAACAAACCCTATTTTTACCCCTGTCAGACTAGGGACCACCTAAGGAAAGAGTCTGAGGCCGATGCATCCAGTGGAAGCGGCCCTAGGTGGTAGATGCATACGCCTACTCGCATCGTCCGGTGAAAGACCACCCCACCAGAACTGGGAGGCGCAAAGTGATTTTCCCAAATCACGTTCCGTTTCCGCGCTGGCGATTCCGGGTTCCACAGAAGGAATATAATAATATGAACGTGATGGTGCTTCCAGGATGGAAAGATTACGGAGGTGAACTCGCCGGCCATTCGGATCTCCGGGCGCTGTGTGGCCCTGGGAGCCCTTCATTCCGCATTTCACAGCCAGCAAAGATACCGAACCAATTTAGAATTGATTTTTGCAACATAAAAGGCCTAAATACAAACATAAATTCGATACATCAACATCTACAAGCAAATAGACCACACATACTAGCCCTTACAGAAACACAAGTAGGTTCTACAACAACAACAGTGAACTACCCCTATCCTGGTTACGACTTGCATACCCGATTTAGACATAAGTTCGAAATATGCCTTTTTGTCCGAAGCGACCTTTCATGTCACCGCGAGGAAACACTCGAACCGAACAACCTTGACGTCATGTGGCTCAAGTTCACCGCCAAGGGATTAACCAAGTTTATATGTTGTCTCTATCGCCCTCCGAGCGATAGAGCCTATCAAAGCTTTTTTTCAACACTAGCTACCACTTTTGACTCGATACAGGTTAATCACCCAAGTTCAGAGATAATCGTTCTGGGAGGCTTCAATCAATGCACACAACACCAACTGACTCAAACATCACAACAAGACCGACAACGAAGGTAGAGAGGCTGAAGCATTCGCCATCAGCTGCGGGCTTACTCAAATTGTAGACGAACCGACACGAATCTCAGAGAGGGGCGAATTCGCCGCTTTCCTGGATCTTTTTCTAACCACCAATCCTGACCAGTACACAGTTAAAGTTGGTCCGTCATTAGGTACTTCCTACCACAAACTTATTACAATGGTTTGTGAATTGTCACTCATACAGAAGGATCCACCATTGTCTCGCAAAATCTGGCATTACAATTCTGCAAACTGGGAAGATCTAAGGGAGTTCTACCTAGATTTTCCTTGGCTCGACGTCTGCTTTGGCCCTGACGACTCGTCAGTCTGCTGCGAAAAGATCACGCAAGTAATCTCCTCAGGAATGGAAGCATACATCCCAAATTCCATCAAGTTACCATCAAAAGGAAAGCCCTGGTTTGACAGACGATGCGAAAGAGCTGTGGGTAGGAAACAGCAAGCCTACAAGTACTGGAAGCAAAATCACACCGCTGAAAATCGCAATTATTTTGTCGAGGTGAGAAACGAATGCAAGCGTGTTATCGACGAAACTAAGGACAAACACAATCAAAGGATCTGAAATAAACTTTTGCAATGTCCCAGTGGCTCCAGGAATTTCTGGTCGGTAGCAAAGGCAGTAAGTAACAACTTTACAGAAACGTCTCTCCCACCTTTGACGGACGAACGTGGCATCACGGCGACTACAGCCAAGGAAAAAGCAAACATGCTCGCCAAAATGTTTTCTTCGCACTCTACCTTAGACGTCCCCCAAGGCAAGACTCTCCCCACCATATCGAACATCAACACTACCATGGCAGAAGTCAAACACCTGTTTTTTTCCAGGCTCTTTTCCCTGTCTTACGGAAAAAGGATTTACCCATCTTCTTGGAAAGTCGCTCGAGTGCAAGCTGTTCCAAAAAATGCAAGAAAACCACGCCCTCAAACTATCGTCCAATTGCCTTGCTTCCAATAATCTCCAAAGGCATGGAACGTGTAGTCAATCAGCAACTACTCAAGTACCTCGAGACGAACAAAATAATCAGCGATGACCAATACGGCTTTCGTAAAGAGAGATCGACAGTAGATATATTGGCCTATATCACTCATATGTGGAGTAGGGCAATAGAGAACTACGGAGAGTCTCGAGCGACTGCGTTGGATATTTCACAGGCATTTGACAGAGTTTGGCATGACGGACTGCTCAACAAACTACCGTCCTTCGGACTGCCAGCCTCTCTCTGCAGCTGGATTGCCAGTTTCCTTAAGAGCCGATCTATGCACGTTGCAGTCGATGGACACATCTCGGACACATTCACCATCAACGCGGGCGTGCCTCAGGGCGCAATACTTTCACCAACTCTGTTCCTAATCTATATTAATGACTTGCTGACCGAAACAAATAATCCTATTTACAGTTTTGCAGATGACAGTACACTTATCTCCCACTTTAGATCAGAAAAACCCTTACCAGGCTCATCACCGCAGACAGGAGCAGATTACAGCGATTAATCAAGACCTGGAGAAAAGTCAAACTTGGGGCGACCGAAATTGGTCCAGTTCAATGCAGCAAAGACCCAAGCAGCCATGTTAACTAAGAGAGCCAATACGGCGGGCCCTGACATCATTATGGCAGGGTCGACCATTCCTTCATCCTCGTCAATCGGACTGCTGGGTATCTCGCTCAACAGCAATATGTCCTGGCATGACCACGTTGCTAACATCGCAAAATCAGCCTCCCAGAAGCTTGGTGCGCTATTTCGCAACAAAAACTCTATACAACGCAGCAGTTGTTCTGCTCTACAAAGCGCAAATAAGACCGTGCTTAGAATATTGCTTACATATCTGGGGTGCCGACTAAAGCTGCTGGATTCCATTTAGAAGAGAGCTGTGCGTCTCGTCGGCAACCCGGAGTTGACCCGGAATCTAGATAGTCTGGAACACCGCAGACATGTAGCCGAGATATCTCTGTTTTACAGACACTTTCACGGCAGATGTTCCCAGGATTTGGTCCGCCTTATCCCGCCCCTGACAGCTCCTGTCACACAGTCACGACAGACGGCAAGAGCGCACTAGTTCGTCGTACAACTGGAAACACCTAGAACATCGCTTTACAAGAACTCCTTTGTCTGGCGCACTGCATCACTGTGGAACTCACTCTCAGGACATCTGATTCCCACTACTTACAACTTACAAATATTCAAGAGCTGTGTCAATCAACATCTTCGCACACACACCGCTCGTCGAGCGCCATAGAGTCTCTCTTTAGTGTGTGTGCCACTGCCATAAAAAAAATACACCATATTTTTAACCTGACTATCCCTGATTGTAACCCCTACCTACCAAGAATAATCAATCAATTAATTATTGATCTTCTGTGCTTCAATATCAGCATTTATTTTTCTTGAGGTTGTAACATTTTAATTCTGATATTAAAAATTTAGTCAGTTGCTACCTTAATACCATAATGTATACTGCTAAAGTATTAATATTTTTTGATTGGTTAATAATGTTAATTACGCTTTTTGGTAAATTCGCTACCTTTATTTTAAATAAGTAGTTGTAGTGAATGGGGAATATTTTATTAAGTTTTCTCTGCATTTGGGCTTGCTCGCATCTTAATTTTATGTTTGTAGTGGACGAGTTATACATTGATATTTGCCTCTATTTTTCATATCTATTCTAAAACAATAATTTTATGCTTAATTTTGGATATATATTACAGAGTATAGTCTCTCTCTAAGCCCTACTGTTCTTTATAAGATCTTGAGTTAATACAACCCAGCCACAGCTTAGTACAATCAGCTAGGACACTCCGCCCGTGAGAACGCTTTGCGCCGATTCTTGCGCATGGCGCCATTATGGGGAAGATCACGGCACTAGCGTCGGTAGCGGCTATTTGTTCCTTAGATTTTGAAATAATTGAACACAGCGTAGTTAAAAGTGTTGATACCGATTTCGTGTTTTTATAACTAGCTCCTTTCGGTTTCCTAGTGATAAAAAGAGGTAAGTATCTAATCATAACTACGATATATGTAATATTTTCACGGCTTAGTACAAAGCTGTGATATTTTGTTGGGTCCACATTTCAACTTGAATATTCTTATTGTATATTATGGGCAGGTCTGTGCGAAGCAATTAATGTTTTGTCATATCATGCCATCATTCTTTATGTCATCAACTTACTTCGCAATTATATACTGGTAATAATTATTTGTATTTTTAGAGCGCAAAGTAACGGATTGCCGCCTGACAAAGAATGTTTCTGTAATCTTTCGAAAGCCCCATTTTTTATAAATTAAATGCACTTTTTTCTCTATACTTATTCTGATTTGCGAAGCTTTTGAATGGGCCCCCCGGTGTGGGAGTATCATATTTGAAACATTTGGAAAAGAGATCCCCCCCCTGGGGCGAAGCCCTAAAATGGGGCCACCGGGGAGAGGGGGCACCCTAGAATGTGGCCTATGGTACGGGAGTCTCATTTTTTACATATTTAGAAATGGGGCCCCCGGAGGCGAAGCCCTAAAATTGGGCCCCAAGCCTTAAAAGGAGGCCCCTGGTATGAGAGTCCCATTTTCTACAGTTTTGCGAAAAGGGGCTTCTGGGGGGGGGGTGAAGCCATAAAATTGGGCCAACTTTTTTACAGATCTGGGAATGGGACCTCTGAGGGCGAAGCTGTAAAACGGAGACGAAACCCTTTAATCTAAATACCCGAATAAGCGTGAAAAAGTACACTTTGCACACGTCGTATGCAAGTACATTTTTCACACGATGTTTGAAATGTCCAGTTTTCAGTTGCAGTGCGTTTTTGCCTATTTTCAGGGCAGTCGGAGAAAAAATTATATTTAAGAGTTCGCATGTACTATACTCTTAAAAATATTAATTTTAATTTTAAAAATATCAAAAAAATAAATTAATCATTGGCGGAATCAATAAAATTATTATAGTGTAGGTACTTTTAGTCACAAACGGTTTTGATGTCAATTTATTTTCGCTTCGCCCTCAAAATAGTATATCTATTATTAAGAAATAAATAATAAAATTGTAAAATATTCAAAATACCCATGTAATCATTGCCTTTTTCACTCCCTTTAAATGTATGTATTTTAGTATTTATTTTAATTTAATTACCTAATGTTTATTTGTGGTTTGGCCATATTTTATGTTTGTTTTAGTTTTCGACTTGTGAAATTACACCATATATAATTGTATAACTCATTCTTAACTAAATTGTGTCTTTGTATTGTTCCAATATGTTTTTTAATTTATTTTTCCTTCATGGATACGATAATCACTAATAATCGGCATAGCACCTAGCACCCGAGTTTAACCAATAACCTGTAAATACAGTATCGTAAATCAAAAATAAAATATCCTTAATACGGCGCTGGAGTCTCTGCCCGGTGCGAGAGCGACAGACTATCTTGCATCTTTTTCTGTTCCGAGCCATTACTTCAAAGGTGCCGGCTGAGAGACTTCCAGCTGATTGCTGTACTAAGCTGTGACCCAGCTATATTTTGTGCATGACTCTTAAATAAAATGAAATTTAAATTACTATTTCTTGCTTAGTATGTTTATTTAATTACCTTAAGTTTGGTGTTGATCACATAAACATTTATGTCTGGACATAAATTTTGCCTTGCTTCCATATCCCTATTATTAATATATAGACTAGCTTTCCTCTAAGTTCATTGCTTTATTGCTTTGCTCCAGTAGCTAAAAGTTAGTTATAATTAGTGATTACTTAATTTAACCATTGGTTCTACCTTGACGTTTGTCAGTCCTGACAATGCTTCATTCGTCAGCTCTAATCTGACTTATTCCTTAAGGCTGCCCTTGCCTAGACGAACTGCAACACCTGCGGGGCAGCGGAAGGAGGCGAGGTATCGAAATCTAACGCGAAAGGCGGAGCGTCAACTTTGGACTCTCGAATAAATCCAGGGTCGCAACGCGAAAATTACTTTTACACGGTGCGATAACTGGACGTTGCATTGTAGTAGATTGCCCGCGGCCGTTTATTTGGCTTATTTTTCGAGCCCGTGAGCACTTTAGGGCTAAAAGGTTTGACATCGATTTTTTGTAGAAGGGGTCTTGTAGATACTAACCCCGTTTGTCGTCAAATAATCATTGGGTCCATAAGGGCGCAAACCAAAAAATTTCAGTTAAGGGTATCATAAAATTGTGCTATTAATTACACATCACTGGAAAAAAACTGGAGAGCGTTTCTGTACAAATTATATTTTTTAATAATAATTGAAAATTACGTCACGGGCACTTACGGACCCTTCATAAAAATGCGTTTTTCTCAGTTTCGTTCCGTCAAAATTTTAATTATTTTTTAAACATTTTGTGTTCACCCCGCGATATCTTGAAAATTATTGATAATAGGAAAAAATGTTACTCTTGTTAAAGTATAGAGCATAGTTTTTCTCATGTGATGGAAGTTATTTCATATTTTAAAAAAATATGTTGAGGTCGGTATTTAATTATTTCTGGGGTAAAACCAATATTTCAGGATCTCCGCGTCGACCGACTGGCGCGCCATGACCGTTCATGCAGCAGTGACTTATGAAAAGCTAATCGGATGTTGTATTTTTATAATCTGTGTACGTAGATCTGTGTAGTAGTCGAGTGAATACGTTTCCGAGTGCCGATCACACGCATTGAATATCATAAGTGAAAGATAAACGTCGCCGTCGATATAGTTGAGCGAAGTTTTCATGGTCTAGTATTATTGTACTACTAAGATTGTCTGGGATTTAGTAAATGAGCTAAAAAATAATATTTATTATTCATAAATAGCAAAAGTAATGATAAACGGTCAAAAAAAGATCGCTGTCATCGATATTTTCCTATCCCTCATACCTATACGAGAACTACATTTTCTTGGGCCTTCAGTTTTTTATATACGGAACTGTTCTCGCAGGTTCTTTGTTCCCAGGCAGGCACATAATAAAATGCATTCAACTTTTTTATTTTTGCATGCACATAGCTTGCGAAGCAATAAAAAATAGTCAAAATATCAAAAATTTCATTTTTAGTTTCTTATGGAAATTCTGGTTTTCACCATTATTATATATTAAGTAGTACTAACCGCAAGTAATAGATAAAAAACTGTAGGTATACAAGGTGCTTATAATATATCCCTATAGTAATTTTCTGTTTTAGTTTTTTGCTTAGTAATTGTAGTCAATTCGTTAATAACACGATAGTCTCGTTATTAGAGCGTGCGAGTCTTTGCAATGTATACTAAACACACATTTGAAAACTAAATTTAAAGTTTTATCAATGTTTTAACTTCGCATGCGCGAACGTAAGTATCTTGAAAACGAATCAAAATAAAACATAATTTTACATTATTGGAAAGCTTAGGAAAAATTAATGTTTTTATGTCTCTTGAAAAATTTTGATCCCATGCATTCCTTTTTTTCGAAACATGGTCGATTGAAACCATTCAAACGTTTTAAATTCAGATTTTTTTTCATCTAGGTATGCGAGAGCGTATCTCGAAAACGAGAATAATTAGGCGTAATTTTACACTGTTCGAAAGGAAAAATGCAAAACTTATTTAGACGCGTTTTGCATTTTTTTTGTGGGGGTATTAACGAATTGACTACAATTGAGCCGTCACGCGTCACGCTCGGATATGTAACGTAACGCTCCTTCTACTGGCATGTTCCCGTATAGGTAGAGGGCCGAAATTTTCAGGGAATGTAGCCGGGGTAAAAAGAAGATCCTGGACGAAAACGGGACCCCGTCCCCCCCATCAATTTGGTGGGGGGGGGGGGAGAAGGAAACACTTCAATAATTAATTTTAGGAGAACGGGAAGAGGTACGGGGTCGAAATTTTTTTGGTAGGTGCGCTCCACCAACCCTAGAACATACGGGGGAGACCGGGGCTCTAATTTAAGGGGCGATTTTGGGGGGAAAACCCTTTTTTCGCCCGTATCTCTGCAACGAAGGCTCGGATCGAAGTTCTGAGAAACGATGACCCCGCTTGTTGAAGTTTTCACTTCTATCGTGTGATCTTAAGCACACACAATTTTTTTTTATTCCTTTGCGTATTGAACGAAAAGTGTCGTGGTTGTAACGCTCAGTTCCCAAACAAATACAAACCTAATTTACATAAATATTCAAGTTTACAATAATCTCCAACTTCACAAAAATCTCCAAGTTCACAATCGGTGGTACAGCCTTTAGTGCAGGAACAATGGCGGCCCCCAGCTTTTAGACAATGGAGAAGGATCGTGGTGAGTTATAATGCCTGAGCGCCACGCGGTTAACTTATCGCCATGCCCTGATGCTGGATCTTCAGTGAGATTCGACCAATAACCACGAATTGCTCTCCTCCCCGCTGTAACCTATTGAAAAACTTGGAAGGGGAAACAAAAGAAATATCACCCCAATTAAACAAAAATAAGAAGTGTATATTCCGTATTGGTGACTATACTTTTGAATTAAATAAGAAAAATAATTGCTACAAGAAGAATTTCCTGTATATGTAGCTATGACAATTAATATATATGTATGCTAAAGATGGAATATTAAAAGTAACGGTTTAAAGTTAATTAATACTTCATGTTATATCTACTGCGCCCTATGAATACGAAGACGTGATCACGTGTCGTTTACATGCCCTTGATTGGTGCTATCAACCTATACGGTACAAAAATATGATAACTTCTTCTACTTCTACACTCTAAATAACTCTAATCAATAAGCGAGAAGTTAACGTGCTAGTTCAAATTAATGTACTAGATTCATGTAAGTAAAATATTCACCTATTAAATAGTATCCGTACCAGAGGTAAACCTATATGATTACGCGTCGATACGCTATGCTTATATGCGAACAGTTCCAAAAATATTTATATTATACGACGCTGAGTAAAACACGCGAACAAGACTACGCTGATATGAATTAATAACACGCCAAAACTATCCGGATTAGCTGGATAATCCAGTATACCTATGCTAACTATTGAGAATAATTCGTTACTCCCAAATAACTTGAAGGTAACTATATTTTAAATCAAGTCATACCATCAATACTTTCATTAAGCAAATTCATCCGAAAATTTAATTTAATTCGCCCTAAATCACCAATCAAATAAACACAATAATAAAATGAAATAAAATAAAAGTCCCAAAATACACTATATAATATCCTAAATTAAGACTTATCTGATACGTTATCAAGCCAACAGTGAGTTCATCCAGGATCCAGGTGTTCGTCGAATCACTGGAGTATCAAGGTCGAGGAGACACACTCCGTATGCGTTGAGGATTGAATCAGACAGCGAGACACGCAGTCAATTGATGGTTACTCCGAAACCACGTGTTGTCGGGGGAGTCTCAGTATGCAGTCTCGAAACTCAGGTAGGAAACCGGAACGTAAGAAGACAATGGAAGGCCCATAAAAACCAATAATCCAAAAATAAAATTCAAAAAATCCGGAAAACAGAAATCCAAAGATAGAAAAACAGGAACAGGAAAAGAAAAACCCCTTTAGATGTTAAACGGGGTTCAAGTGTGTGGCAGCTCTCGAAAGTCAAATCCCCAAACGTGGGTGCAGGTGGTCTGCACTAACCCATCTTCCTTCATCTACAATCATCCATCAGACGAGAAACCATCGACGACCACAATCCTGCTCAAGGGCTTCGTTGAATAATCCCCTAACTAGGGCACTGTATATTTCACACTAAATATCAGTATCTCAACGAAAATTCCCAATTTCGAGAGCTCGGCACTGAAACCTACTGGTTCCTTCAAGATCACATAAAGACTAAATTGGCTTGCTCCGAAAATGACGAGCTAGCAGAATTAACATCGCGCCGGCCCAACATACTATGTTGCCAACAGCGTCCCCATTTGTGACAAAGTACTAGAAGGTTATGATGTCATACTACCGGATTCGCCAAATCAAGCGCTAAAACGACTCATCATCGAAATGATTTGGATCAGTTATAATCTACTTTTAAATGCTCGGTGGGAATATATAACCCACGCGTTATGCGGCAGTCTAAAATTACAATCAACATGCGCCACTAATAGCATTATGCCAAATAAGGCATTAGCTTGGCAACCGTGTCGACCGTGAAGGTCACGCGCTTGTCCAGAAAGCTGTCACTTATACCGCCAAAATTATCCCCCACAGATTATGTGAAACATAGACCAATTTCCTTCGCGTCGCTAGAATCTACTCCGAGCTGAAATATTATCGAACTTTAATAATGGAGAGTTCGTGTAATACTGCGTCAATATGCAAGCCTAGAGGGCTAAATATTGATATAATCAGCAAATTCAAGCGTATGATAGCTAAATCCTACAATGAATGCAACGCGAATTAGAGTGGTTCTCGAGTCGATATCGACGGAGTGATCCGATGCGCTTTCCACCGGTCGTGTAGTCTATGGTTTAAAACCGGAGTGACATGACATACTTCTAACAAACGTCAATGTTTCATTCCCAAAATGAAAATATTCCGCAATCACCTGAGCAAAACAATATATTATCAAGTATAAATCAACGAGAAAATTACGACAGAATGACCATCAAGTGGACAAAAAAAGTAAGTCATAATTACAGTGCTAGATATCCCTAAATAACCTTAAAATATAACTCGGCATGCATTATAGTCCAAACTCCAATTACTCGGCTAATCTGTAAACAATCTATCACTGTTGTTTTATTTTAGACACAACCCTCCAAGAAAGGCGAAAATATATTCTTGATTCCAAAATACCTCGAATCAGCAATTAAAAACCGTAATTAGGAAGGTCGAAAACAGTGGATGGCCATCAAGGTGTATTATCGAACTGAAATAATGAAACCAAGCCAAATGATTAGAAGAAGGGTTTCTTTCTCCATTTAGAAAGACAGCATAATAGGACAAAACCCAGGGGAAAGTACCAATATACAACGAAGCTTTGTGGTTCCAGCTGCAACAATATATCGTGTGTGTAAAGTTAATTCGTTCAAAAGAAAGCATGTGCATTTGATATATCAAGACATAAATATGAACTATTTGCTTTAGAATACCTAGTTTAATGGATTGGGTTCCATGCTTTTCCAATACTAGTCCTATTGTGGTGATTATCTCATTTTTGTAGTCTACTTTAATAAATAATATGATGTTTGATTATTTTCCCTCCAGAAATATGTAGATCAATTTTAGTCGACTCTAGTTGACCTCGTAAATTTTTATTTTGATCCTTCGCCATTCCGTCAGAAACCAGGTTTTTGTATAATATGAAATCGTAGCCTGTTACATGGTTTATGCCGGTATTTTAATTTTTTGTTGTGTAATATTTTGTTTTGCATCGAGTATATGTGCCTATAGTGAATATTAGTTTTTTGGTTTATTTGACTTATTTGATTTGTTAAGTGTGAAAATGGACATTCGGGGGGATCGTCGAAAGAACAAAAAAAACTCGCCTCAAATTTAGCGCTAAGAGGAAACGCCCGGGCCCGAAAAAACAAATCTAATCGGGTGTCGTAAAACTTTGTAGGGTCCTCTACCAGCATGGAAGGGGGTTTTGCGAGAGCATTGCAATGCATGGCCTAATTTATAATAAATTAATAGCTGATGGAGACAGCAACTGTTACAAAAAAATTCTTGACTCCCATCCTTATGAACATTTGATAGTAAAAAAATTAGAATGCCGAAATCACCTACTAAGAAATTATTCTAGAAAAATACGAGAGAATTAAAGATAAAACCGCAGGTCCGTTGGTTCTTCATAAAGCTATTGAGGTGAGTAAATGATGTCAACTATGTTCGGCAACATGCACTAAAACGGAATTTTATCCACAATACCGAAACAGAAATATTGCACTCGACGCGCGTTTCGCTAACCATGTTAGCATTATCAGAAGATGATTAAAACATACAAACAGTTTTAATTATCTCCTGGTGATGCTAACATGGTTAACGAAACGCGCGTCGAGTGCAATAATTCTGTTTCGGCCTTGTGGATAAAACTCCGTTTTAGTAAATGATGGTATACTACACATCAAATGCACTCACAAATACTTTAAATTTTGGTTCTTGCTGTACAAAACAAAAATTTGAAAAAGAACTCATGGATAAAATAAGAAATTAGTGAATTCAGCTCTGCATACTTTAATCTAATATTTAAGTAGTTATCTGACGTGTAGTTCATATTTATATTTATAGTTAGTATATGATACATGTATCAAATAACTTATGCCCAGTTTCAAATATTTCCTATGACAACGATTGTTAATACAATTGTAACCATAGTAATTATAGGCTTCATAACTTTACACAATAGATATCTGGTACTTCAGAAACCGGGCATTAGATATTTATATGGTTATAGAAAGAACAACTCAGACTTAGGTTTGCCATAACAAGAGCTATAGCCCATAGAAAGAATGAACAACTACTATTAGATGAAAAAATTAAATTACTAAGAATGGATATAGACAATTCTCTTAGTCACGTATTTGGCGAACACAGGAATTGTAGCCAAATCGGTTACTTTTGTCAAAAAGAGAACAAACCCACAGACACAATTTATGCCGATTTAAAAATGACAGGTGGGTTTTAAGTGTTTTAATAAGTTAATAATCAATATCAATTATTAACAATCTATTTTTTAGATCTATCTGAAAAATTACATAATTTAAAAAATCAATTATCCCGAAACTGTTATAGTCTGATTCATGATGTTGACAATAACATAGTAGAACAATTTAATTCAATTATCGCTAGAATGATTGGTGGTAAAAGAATAAATTATTACTTACGAAGTAGTTATCAAAGGCGTTGTTCCGCTGCCGTCGTAGACCACAATACTAAAAAACCAATTTACGTCATAAAAAAATACTTGCAAGAAGGTATTAGTCCATCTAGTTTTTCAAAAAAAATTGAATTTGGTAAATCATATAAGAGAAGAGTTCGTCGAAAACTGTTTTCGAAATCAAATTTTGCAGATAAAAAAGGATATGGGGACGAATGTCAGAAAACCAGATGCTTAGACGACCTTAAGCAAGAAAAACATAATTTTCTGGAAATACCTTCTAAATCTGAAGTTGTGTTGAAATTAATAGAAGTTGGAACACGGGATCAAACAAATTCAGATTTATGGCATTTAGAGCGCAGAAAAAGAATAACAGCCTCTAATGTTGCCGAAGTATGTACAAAATTTGGTGTCAGAAATAATTGGGCTCCACAAAAGTTGGTGGAAAAAATTCTTTATCCTAAGATTTTTTTTCTTTAAGTACGAATTGGGGCAACGAAAACGAGCAAAAGGCTCTTAGAGGATTAGAAAGGATAATAGGGAAGCCGCTTCCCCTGATGGTCTCATAGAGGAGAAAGGAGTGGTATAAATAAAATTCCCATATATGCAGCCAAAGACCCTACCCCAGATCGAGCGATAAAGGATAGGAAAGTTACTTTTTGGACAAAAGATGGAACTATCAAGAAGAACCATAAATGGTACTATCAAATTCAGGGACAATTATTTATTATGAAAAGGACGTATTGTTGTTTTGCCATTTGGACGCCTTTCGGAACCAAGAATGAGATTATTTTTAAAGATGAAATTTTCTGGGAAAAAAATAAAAACCAACTTTCTACTTTTTATATGAAATGCCTTTTGATCAAACTTATCCTAGAAGATCAAGACATATACCCATCCGGAATATGTCTGTTAAAACCAATAAGTAGCATATTTTTCATTTTTTTTTAAATAGTGTTAAATTTATTTATGCACTTATTAATTAAAAAAAAAAATAGTGTTAAATTTATTTATGTACTTAACTATATTAATAAATGATTTATGTTCGTTCACTATAGTGTCGTTTTTAAGTAAAACTTTAACACCTTTGAGTGTTAAAGAAACCCTAAAGTTCCTAATCCGATACTTCACACTCCATAGCGCAAACATGACGAATTTCTCTCTCATATCAAATTATTATATATAATATAATAAGTACTAACTTCAAACAATACAAGTTGCTAAGCGCCAGCAAGAATAATATGTTAACCGTCCAAATATTTCAAATCCGTCTCTGGCTTACTTAACCTAGTACCTACAAAAAAACTCGCGTCGAGGCGCTACGTTACGGCTAGATAAAATGATTAAAAATGCATTTGTAGACGCTCGGGCGGGAGTAAATTGCAGTCACATTTTTTAAAATTTTGGAACGATTTTTGGTTCATCGTATTAAGGAAGGTTCCGGACATGCTTGTAATTGGTTTTAAGACCGATTCGACTAGGTTTAAGGTTCTGAAAATTACACAGAAAAATGCCTTTTTTAGGTTATTTTTATCTATAGATTTGAAACATCTTAGATTCATTTTGGAAACGGAAATATAGTTACAAGCATGCATTGATATGTATTCTAACAAATAAAAAAAAATTGTAAGAAAATGTTAAACGGTATTTACAGCATTTGGTCCAGGCCAAACCCTTGCAAAACATGGTATACGCTAGATTGAAGGGGAGCCTTAAGGTGGCTACACACACAACTGCAAGCTTCACAAGCATGCATGTACAATAATTTTGTACAAACATGCATAATTTCCATTTGCCACCAGACGGTAGATGCATGCTTAAACAAGCATCAGGTCATTCAGGGCCATCTCATAAGATTCAAGTGTGAATTAGGCATAATTTTTTTTATTTGTGACAATTAAACCAGATAATTTGAAACGTGTCACTTGTGTGTATGTTACAGGTCACAGTGAAATCCGTTATTATTATAATTTCTTAAAATTTAAATACGATGCCGCGACTAACAGAAAATCAAAAGGCTATTTTGATTACGAGAATATTGGATGGTGAAGCAATACGAACTATCGCAAATGAATTAGGAATGGATAAAAATACAATTCTTCTGGCCAAAAAGAAATTACAAAGAGACGGTTCAATTAGACGGAAACAAGGTTCGGGACGAAGCAGAATATCAACTGAAGAAGATGATACTCGTTTAGTTAATTTTCTTAGATAAAATCCATTTGATACTGCAGCAAAAGCAAAAGATGAATCCCAATTTCCTGGTTTCATTATTACAGCGCGCCGCAGAATCAGGAAGACGGAACTGCGAAATTATTGTGCAGCTAACAAATTGTTTTTAACTCCAGTTAATAAAACCGCTAGGCTGAAATTTTCGCAACATTATCTAGCACAGGACAACTTCTGGCAAAATGTAATTTTTTCAAAAGAAAATTTTTTTAAGTCTTACCATGATGCCGTTTGCGAGTTTACCGTCCTAGAGCGGCACGGTACAGTGAGAGATACGTATAAATATCAATAGAACTGGATACTTTACTGTACACGTCTGGGCATGGATAAGATCAAGAGGTTGTGGAGTCTGTCTTATTGTTCAAGATAGACTAACGGCTAATGTGTATAAAAATATCTTGGAGAACGTCATGCTTCCATCGGTGACAAATTTATATGAAGAAAAGTTCACATTTCACCATGTAAAATTAAATATTATATTTTTAATTTGGCTTCAAAATTACCGTCTGATTTTTTTTAGGATAACTGTCCCATTCATACGGCAAGGTTAGTTAAAAAAATTTACGAGAAAGCCAAAGTGATGTTCTGCCGTGGCCCTCAAAGAGCCCGGATCTCAATCCCATAGAGAATGTTTGCGGCTTTATTAGGAAAAAAATATATTCGAACAATTTTCGACCAAGAAATGCATTGAAAAAATAGCTGAAGCCTGGGAACAAATTTCTCCAGATAACACAGCGTTACTTGTCGTAGCCATGCCCAGTCGTTTAAGAGAAGTGATTGAACAAAATGGAGCAGCAACTAGTTACTAAAGTTTTTTTTTTATTTTCCTTAGTTAATATTCTGCTTGTCCGGAACCTTGTTTCCATCTAATTGAGTCGCCTAATTGTAATTTCCTTTTGGCCAGAAAAACTGTATTTTAGTCTATTTCTAACTCATTTGCTATTCTTGGCCATTGGAATATTTATTATAGTTATTTGTGTATTTAGAGCGCAAAGTAACGGATTGCCGCTTGAGAAAGAATGTTACTGCGCGACGCGTAGCGGAGCGCAGTAATCTTTCGAAAACGGCAATCTTACTTTGCACTCGAAAAACACACAGAACTTTTTCTACAGCCGTATTTTTTAAAATTAAATCCACATTTTTCTCTATACTTATTCTGAAATTTGCGAATGACTGTCAGTTTTGACATATTATGTTCGGGCTTCGGGCATATTTAGAACAGGATTGTCAGCAACAAACTGTAACAAACGCACGACTGTCATTTATTTATCTTCGGTTTCCATGACCATTCAGCACACTAGACGCAAAAAGTGAGAATTTCCTTTTCCATGTTCGCGCTAGAGCGCAAAATAAGGATCCACGGCATTAGTCGATTTTGCGATTTCATTTGAATTTAGTATTTAGTTATTTTGCGCGCGGCTGTAGAAAAAATAAAATATGGTCTACTTGTAGTTAAATATTTGTTTAACCAGATAATCTTTATGTTTTGTAATTTAGGTAAATTATTACTATGTATATATTTTTTTGTAATTAGGAAACTAACGGTTTTCTACACCATTTTACGTACCCTGTATTATGATGTCACTGTCACGTCAAAATGTTAAGCTTTCTTCACCACCGTAATTTTTGTCACATTTCAATTTTTTAAATGACCTTGAATGTCCTAGTTTTTTTTTGATCGCCAGTATACGTACACACGCTCTGTTTCACTTGCGCAAGCACGGCTTATCCAAGTTTGCATGATTCAAACCAAATCGATCATCAAGCGGATTGCACAATTCAAAGGTTTGCGCAAAATTTTCCTCCAGACGCGCCAGCATACTTGTACAACTAATAAAAGCGTGTTAAAAAGATTGATCATGCATGCTGGTCAAGCTTGCAGTTGTCTGTGTAGCCACCTTTATTCAGGTTGGACCATATACAGTTTGCCCACGTTGTTATACCATCCCAGAATTATTGTTTTCCATACTGCTGTTTGGTTATGGTTATGGTATATTTTATGTACTTGCTCTCCTACCAATTACACCAGTAGATAAATATTTGACTGCTTAAGATCAGTTATTTTGCTTACCTGAGTATATATTCATTTTTGAAAATGAAAACATTAAATACATTTTTTTGGTCCAATTTTGGTTTTGCCTGTATGGCATTTATTGAAAGCGCGATTGGCTTCTTTATTACTTTCGAATACGGCGCCGGCAGACAGGCGCAGAACTGTTGATTTTTCAGGTTTGTTACTTTCTTTTTCTGTCGTGGGGTCCGCTGTGAACATAATATGGACTTGAAGGCATTGTAATAGACTTGGGTTTATATCGATATATGGCTGCCTGAACTTTTTATGAAACGTTTTTAATTGATAGCGTTGTTTTTAATAAATTTATTTCGAATTCTGTTTGCTGGACGCGTTAAATCCTCTAAGAGTCTTTCCATCTCTGAAATGTTCTTGTAATTGCAATAAGATTTGTGCTATTCCAATTATCGACCATACCTTATATCGATAATTCGATATCTTCTTTTTAGCACCAGTATTCCATGACCATGATACACATAAAAAGCATTCAGTATTGTTGTTTGTATAGTTTTTGATATGTAAACATCTTACGCAGCGATATAAGGGTAAATCTCTTAAGAGGCGGTTGAATTTAAAATGGATTTTCGCTTCAATATCCACGACAAATACGTCCGATGCCACGACTATCATCATCCTAAAAAGTCCGCAAATTTCGAATTTTTACACAATTCTACCATTTAAAATCGTTTTTAAACGGATCTTAGACAATAAAAAAAGCATATTTTAAATTAAACGAACTGTCAAAAGTATTATTCAGATGCCCAGACGTTTAAAACGATATTGAGTCATGGTCCTCTTCTAAAATTTGCAAAATTTGGTTAATGACTTTCCCAAATCAGAGGATGCCGCCCCAAGATGACTAGCTGGTAGTGAGTAACTGTGTCCATAGGTTGATGTTATTCCTGGTCGCATTAGATTTTCGTGTCGAATTTGTGCAGTGAATTAATCCACTCCGCACTGAAGCTGCCAGTAAGTATTATGAAAGAATCCTAACTAATATTATAAATGCGAATGTGATTGTTTGTTTCTTACGCTTTGACACATAACCTACTCAACCGATCATCATGAAATTTTGAACAGATATTGTCAAAGTATAGTAAAGAACATAGGATACTTTTAGCTCTTACCCGCAGCTTCGCTCGCGTTGATTTTTATGGTTAGTTTTAATTCTATTTTTTTTTTTCCTGAGGTTATATTTGTAAAAAAAATTTTCTTGAATTTGGGCATGCAGCGAGCGAAGCAAGCGGAGGTCTATGCGTGAAGTGTAATATTAGACACTTTAATGTAACCGTTACAAATGCAACGCATGTCAGGCGGTATCTGTGACGGGAATGTTTTTTGCAGCTGTCTTTAACTGTTAGTGTGAAACGTGTTCTCTCTAACGCCAGGCAATTCCAAATAAGTAGTTGCCTATATTCAGGCGTTACGCGGCCTAAGGGGGCATTAGATTTTCATATCGGTGATGTCGAAATAGGATATGTTTACACATCAGTTTTTGGACTTTTTCGCCATGTCTTTGAGGCCGTGAAAAGCAATCTAGTCCGTTTAGGGGTATTGGAGTTTTCCACCACAAGTTTTGTATTTTCTTTATGGCATACGCACTAAAGGGAGATCCTATGGCGCTCGACGAGCGGCGTGTGTGCGTGATTGACACGGTTCTTGAATAGTTGTAGGTTGTAATTAGGGGGAAACAGATGTCCTGGGAGTGAGTTTCACAATGATGCAGTGCGTCAGACAAAGGAATTCTTATAAGGCGATGTTCTGCGACCAGGGGCGGGATGAGGCGAGCCAAATCCTGAGAACATCTGCCGTGAAAGTATTTGCAAAAAGGGACATCTCGGCAACATGTCTGCGTTATTTCAGATTATCCAGATTCCGGGTCAACTCCGGGTCGCCCATGAGACGCACAGGTCTTCTGAATGGAATCCAGCAGCTTTAGAGTGGGCTTTGGTGCGGCAATCCAGATGTGTGGGCAATATTCTAAGCACGGCTTTATTTGGCTTTGTAGAGCAAGAGCTCCTGCTGCAGTGTATACAGATTTTTGTTGTGAAATAGCGCATCACACTCCTGGGAGGCTGATTCTGCGATGTTAGCAACGTGGCCATGCCAGGACATATTCATGTTGACCAAGACACCCAGCAGTGCGATTGGCAAGGGTGAATTAATGGTCGATCCTGCCATAATAATATCAGGGCCCGCCATATTGACCCTTTTGGTAAACGTGGCTTCTTGGATCTTTTGCTGCATTGAACTGGACCAAATTTCTGTCTCCCCAAGCTTGAATTTTCTCCAGATCTTGATTAATTGCTGTAATCTGCTCCTGTCTGCGGTGATAAGTCTCAGTCGCTGGTAAAGGTTTTTGTGATCTAAAGTGGGAGACAAGGGTCCTGTCATCTGCAAAACTGTAAACAGGATTATTCTTTTCGGTCAGCAGGTCATTAATATAGATGAGGAACGGAGTTGGTGAAAATATTGCGCCCTGGGGCATGCCCGCATTAATGATAAATGTGTCTGAGATGTGTCCATCAACTGCAACGTGCAGAGGTGAGTTCTTAAGGAAACAGTCAAGCCAGCTGCAGAGAGAGGCTGGCAGTCCGAAGGACGGCAGTTTGTTGAGCAGTCCGTCATGCAAAACTCTGTCGAATGCTTTCGAAATATCCAACGCAATTGCGCGAGACTCTCCGTAGTTCTCAATTGCCCTACTCCATATTGAGTGACATAGGCCAATATATCTCCTGTCGATCTCTATTTGCGAAAGCCGTAATGATTATCGCTGATTATCCTGTTGTTCTCGAGGTACTTGCTGATTGACTACACGTTCCATGACTTTGGAGATTATTGGAAGCAAGGCAATTGGGCGGTATTTTGAGGGCGTGGTTTTCTTGCCTTTTTTTGGAACATGTTGAACTCGAGCAACTTTCCAAGAAGATGGGTAAATCCCGTAAGACAGAGAAAAAAACCTGAACAAAGCGGGTGTTAGTTCGTTGGTTCGGTCCTGATGCCTTTTGCGTACCTAGTTCATTAAGGATTTTGGGAATATCACGGTGATCAAACTTGACTTCTGCCATGTTAGTGTTAATGTTCGATATGGTGGGGAGAATCTTGCCTTGGGGGATGTCTAAGGTAGAGTGCGACGAAAACATTTTGGCGAGCATGTTTGCTTTTTCCATGGCTGCAGTTGCGTGATGCCACGTTCATCTGTCAAAGGTGGGAGAGACGTTTTTGTAAAGTTGTTACTTACTGCTTTTGCTACCGACCAGAGATTCCTGGAACCATTGGGGAATTGCAAAAGTTTATTGCTGATCCTTTGATTGCGTTTGTTCTTAGTTTCGTCGATCACACGTTTGCATTCGTTTTTGATTTGATAATTTATAACAATATAAAAAATAATCTCCTGAAATGCTAAGTAGGTTAGTGAAACATATGTCAAAGTACAAAAGTCCTGCTTTACTTTCATACTTATTTCGTTCAAACGAGTCAAGTTAAAATTTCCTTTCCCCTTATTACTAAGTCTGTAGCTTTATATTTTAAAGTATGCCTTTTGTGTACTTATTGTTAAATATTTGTAACTTTAAATACTTGACTTTAAAGCAATGAATGTCTGTTTTGTGAAGATATTATATTTCTTGTTTTACTAAACTTTATAAGTTTGTCCGTACTTATAGATTCAAATACGAAAGTTACTGAAATTCTCTGCTAAACTCTCTTTACTTCTTGAAACTTATTCTCTGCTAAACTCTCTTTAGTTCTTGAAACCTTTTCCTAAGTTTATTAATTCTTATCATTATTGCTGGACATGTGAACTAAGAAGTGGTCATCCCCCTACCGCCACTGCCAAAGATAACATAACTGCTCGGGATTCTTTTAACTTATGTTTCGGTATATCCAATGGAACAAAATGTTCACTTTGATTGCCTTAACGACATAATTTTTACTTTCAAGAAATGTATCGACATACGAAAACTCGGAAAAAGTGTGATATGTCCTATGCTATCAAATTTAATAAATACTTTAATTGTTTGTCTTGGGTATCTATCTACAGTTGCTTTTAACGATTATGTTAATAAGTGTTTATCACGTTTTCATCGAGTTTGGTAATTGTTTTGAATCCAATCCTCGTCCCCGTTTTCATGCAGAGACAAAAATAAAATTAAAATGGATGTGATCTGACAGTGTTAACGTTTAGCAACATACACTTTTGACATATTTTTTCTTCGCGAAATATTTCGAGTAAACATTAAACTTCATTTTCGCGCCCAGCATTCCTGTGTTTTGAGCATGTTATTGGTGGAGTTTCTGATGTTTCATCAATTTTTATTTCCTTTCTAAGAAAATTAGCTCCGAAAACCAACAAAACCTATAAACATAAACAAAAAAATCTAACTAAACTTTTTAAATTGAGTTAATGCGTATGAGCTTCATTTTTCAATTTGATTTCATTTCAGTCATGTCTTCATGCCAGTCAAGTTAAAGCAACATAAAAATCGTGGCAATTGCCACAAAATATAAATGCTAACCAAAAAATTTAACGCTATGAGACGTATGATAATTCTTGGGGTTTCACGGCAGTAATGAGAATGCTTTGAGGTTTCAGAAAAACAGGGCCCCCGCAAGGGTTATCAACGCCCGCGTGCCGAAAATATTTTGGGGCCCCTTAAAGGGGGGAGGTGGAGAAGAGCGCCGCTGGATAATCGGCAAACAAAATTTGGGTGTCACGCCCAAATTTGCCCAGTTTTTGTTAAGAATTTAGTGTAGAACGGTTAAAAAAGTTTCAGCAACCTTTATTAAATGCCTTAAGAACTTAATGCTGTTAGTTGTTACATAATACATTTTTTAAATTTTTTTATTTTTTATTTAAGCATTCGGCTAAAACCGCATTTTATTTTAATTTTGTAATGAAACGACAGAGGTTTCAAAACTAAAACTTTATTCTCCTTTAAATTATTTATAAAGGCTACGTTGTGGTTTGGAACCTTCGGCAACATGCACTAAAACAGAGTTTTATCCACAATACCGAAACAGAATATTTGCACTCGACGCGCGTTTCGCTAACCATGCTGGCATCATCAGGAGATGATTAAAACTAAAATTAAAATCTACCTAACTC
>MU188386.1:0-15793 GCA_016904865.1 Pissodes strobi
GATAAGGTTAGAGAACTGAACCTCAGTATCTCTTGAAGTAATATTTCTGAATATACTCTTCGGTAATTGTCTTTAGAGTTCTCACTAGGAAAATTTAAGGTATTAGCACGATAGAGTAAGAACTAAATTATAAAAACAGGTAGGGTTAATACTTAATAATTTAAATAGATCCTACCAGGACTGAAGGTATCGGCCTTCAGCCTTCCGTATGTGAAAAGCTACTGGACTGGATTCCAGTGTAGGTGGATGAGCTAGGTGAACCTCTCAGCTGGGAAGATCGGTTTCTCAACAAAACTCTCGGCCTGGTCAACTTCGGATAAGCTCCTGCTCAAGAAAGGAATTCTCCACAACAGCTCGGAAAAACCCAGGTGAATGACCAACGATTTATTAGCCATCTACTAAAAAGCACATGGGGCGAACCTACCAGTTAAAATAAAAGGGTATCACACCGCCTTTCACACGGTGTGTCACAACCGCATATTCGGTATTCTAACAAACATACACGTTACTACGCTTGCAACACGTTTTTCCTATTGAAGTTCAAAGTAAAGATCCCATTAAAAAAAACTAGCACCGAAGAGTCGTGTTTGCAAATGCTCGGCCCCGGTAGTGGGGTCGTAGAGCGCCACCAGTTCTTTCCAACTAAACTGAAAAAGCTCCGCTGGTGTTGTACGGGGTTGCTAGGCAAGCTTAACGAATATGGAAACTCAATCACTAACTTCATGAAGAAAACACAATCTAAAACTTAAGGAATCCTATATATTTGCTACTAAGTTCTTTTTTTTAACACAGCAACAATCCTACAGTAAAATTTGCAATTTTAAAGACCAAGGAATGTCTAATGATTATTAAAGAAATTGATAAATAGAGTACAATATGGAGATTGTACGGAGAACAATTCTGTTGTTAACACTCGGTACTGTATTCCTTACAACTAAATGCACTAAATACTACAATCCGAAGTGGTCACTTTGATCTTACCTAAGCTAATTACATATATGTATGCGTGCGCTAGTAGCTGCACCAATTATAAATATAGCAATAATAGTAGGTAGAAATAAATGGCCACAATAATTAAATCAACTGACCCGATAAATGAATTAAAAAAAGATAAAATTATTGAAAACTATCTTATAGCTCGACTGTCGATGCTTGATTTATATTAAAAAAGAAAAATTAAAAGCGATTATATGTCGGACAGAAAAATAACTAAGTAAATGAACTTAAGCTTCTGTGCTTATACAATACCCCTTAGATCGTCGAACTCTAGTGGAGGCGCCGGGCACCTGTTGATACTGCTATGGTACTGGCCCCGATGGTAGACCTAGCAGAGAACCTGCTGAAATGAGATGGGGTCTAGTGTAGCCGGGAGCTAGGATCTGTAGCCAAGTGATTGACTTGGCCCGGAGAAAGGACTTGTAGCCCAGTAATTGAACTGGTAGGCCTGGTAATCGAACTGGTAGCCCGGAATTAGAAGTGGTAGCCTGGTATTAAAGCCCTCGTTAGTGTGTGAGGGTTACTGGAGATTCGACGGTCTCGGTCTTATACGACGAACTTGGAAAGCCTCTAGCGCAGTATTTAGATCCCGATTAATCGGTCGTGTCAAAACACAAATAGAAAGCAACACAATATCCCCAAAGAAAGGGTAGAATTAAACCACAATCCTAAATGTTGAGTCTGTATGACTGCACTAACAGCAGACCATCTCGCCTCGAAAGATATTTTTAGAAGCACTCTCTATTCGTTTCCTTCCACGAGATCAAAACTACGTCAGATCGACAAGTAGTGATGGGCTGAAACATGCCGAGTGATTCGATACAAGGAATAATTTTAAGACAATAAACGACTGAGTTCTCGTTTATTATGAGGGTAAAACGACGGCGGGAGCCAGAATTAATGAGCTGAAATTAAAGGGTTCAAGAAAGACTAGAGAATATTCCGCAACAAGGCGATAAACTTTTAAGAATTTAAATCGACAGCTGCAATTATGGGAAATAGCACATTCCTACTACCCAATGATGTCAACGGAACCAACCGAAAATTGCTAGTGCAAGCCGCGTGGAAAGATAAATATAAATATCGGAAACCAGCCGAAGCGAGGGGTCCCAGAAAAGTTTTATCAGACGTTCTTAAAAGTTATGAAATATTTAAACAGAAAATAATATATGAATCGACTGATCTAATGAAGCGTAAACGCAGGTTTCATTAACAAAATTCTTAAAAATATAAACCAGTTTGCTGGCCGTATATAAATTAAGCAAAGCTATCCTAATAACAATAATATCCTATTTTAGCGATTTGATCAAACCTAAGCAAGCGACTGTGGTTCGCTTATCAACTAAAATAAATATAGTCACAAAGTGTTCTAAAAGCGAATACAAATATATTATATTTAGAATAAAATTAATTTACATTAATAAATGCAGGCAAACGCTTATTGACAGCAAATCGAATCAATAAATTTAGATTTAATTAACCGATGAGTATTGACCTCTTTTCAATAATTCTTACCGCAAAATACAGCATTTGTTTGTTAAATGCGGTGTATAAAATCAAATTTAAAAATATTTGACACTGGCCAAATCGGAATGCTACACGCTTCGTAAATCTAATAAAAAAACTAACTGGTGACCATCCACCAACAGTTAAGACTTAATCGCCACAAGGTGGTAGGTGAGTACTGAACGAGAAGGGCTTCAACTATTTTCATGTGCATCTTCGGAAGGCGCTTGCTGTCAAGCTGGTCGGAGTACTGAAATCCATTCGTAGTAATAAGGTTACGACAATCGATACTCCAATTTAACGGATACACAGAGAAAATCTAATTATAATATTAAGATACATGTACAAAGTTGCATCATTCGTTATTTTTTAACCAGTGTTTATCTCAATATCAAATTCAAATAATGTACGACATTCTTGTCAGCAGATGTATACTCCGGGAGTAATAGTGCATCCTATCTGCACTCTTGGAACTTTCGTAATGTTCACGAGAAATAGTTATTCGTGTTTTAATCTATCCATTAACGATGGGCCAATCAAATTTGAAAATTTTACCAATGCTGTTCTGTATATTTATGCTTATCATCAAAGTCTTTAGTGGACGTCTTCAAAGATGTCAGCATTGTTTTTTCAGTACGATATGGTATGCTCTTTGGGGATTGTTAAGACATTTCTAGATCAATATTAAACAAAGATCATCGGGGAAGAAGTTTCAATAGTTTCATTCATTAAAACCCTAAACCTGACCGATACGGTCTTAGATATAATCACAGACCTAGAAAAACAAGAGACCCAATGTTTCATTCATAAAACCCCTGAAAAGGCGATCTATTATTGATTGCAATGTTATTGAAAATGACTGGTGGGTGGGAGAGAGAAAGGTATATTCCGGCCATGAATGGCAACAATGTTCAGCGTTTACCGCTTGGCATCTTTTATCTCCAGACTCGCCAATGGCGTATCGGTAGGAAAAGAACGGGTGGAAAGAACATTATAATAAAATATAATTTTGTGATTTTGGATTATTTGTTAAAACAGCTTTAGGTTCATAGCTGATTATTTTTTTAAGGGTGTTTCACACACTTTAGGTTTAAATATTTTAAAAAATCATAAAGGTAACAATAAAATAGTTATTTAGTATAATATTTATTTTGATTGCGAAGGTATACAATAATTACTTCTGACGTAAGCTAGAAGGTAAACAATGTTGAGTTAAAAGAAAAACTGTAATTTCGGTCTTTCATTGTTTAAATTTATAACCGTCCAATATCAATGTTTGATATCAGTTGGTGATTCACTACGAATCGAAGCGTCGGCGTCGCCGTCGTGTTTTCAGATAAATTGGTAATTGGTACAATAAAAGTCCCAAACTGCTTTTAAGGACGAATAATAATAGGCTGGATAAAACATATGCGAATACATATTTTACTGACTATAAAACTTGTAAAAAGGGATAAAAAAATGAGCGAGTCTGCTAGTACTCGAGACACTGATGTGTAAAGACATCCTGACGCCTGAATATAGGCAACCACTTAATTGTAATTTTACAAGGAAGCGCTAAAGTAGACTGCGCGCGCATGGTTATGTCACACCCGCTTTCACACTTCTGTCCATTTTCCCAGATTTACCTTCATACCGCGGCGTAAGGTGTTTACACATCAATAATCAAATCAATCAATGTAATAATCACGTACATGCAGATTCACTCATTTAGGTGCCGCTAAAATGATTATGGAATTTGGAAAACATTTTGTGTATATCGAAACAGTTTGGATTATAATTGTAAATTTATATAAAAAAAAATAAATATATATATTTTAATATTATAATATAAGTTCATATTACAATTTGAACATTATTTGTCATAAAATCTACTTAATGACTAAATTGTTTACAAAAATAAAAAAGCTATTCTGCAACCTGAAATGATAAGTTATACCTGTTGGGCAAAAACCCAAATCTTTCCTTATTTTTTCCATAGAAAATATACATTGTGTACCATGAGATTATAAATTTTGCCTTTAAAGTGTTAATCTTAATTATTTCTCTGGTTATATAACTTTAATAATAATAATAGTAATAATAATAATAATAATAATAATAATAATAATAATAATAATAATAATAATAATAATAATAATATTATTAATAATCAATATTAATATGATGGTCGGGTTGTTTATTCATATCGAACGTACGAAATCGCAACTTTTATAGCGCGACTTTAATATAAATGTGCATGATTTTTATATTTTGGATTACTTTGGTTAATTTTTGTTGGTTGCACCCCCAAAGCGAGCGGAGGGCCAGGCAACATATACATAAACTGGAGACGCATAAGGTTCTGCCATAGGGCGACTGTAATATCAATTTTCTTCTTCGGTCAGCGCTACATGCTTGGGTGGGTCTTGGCTAACTGCACTACTTTCTTCCAGTACCCTCGATCTTCCATCAGATTTGTATCGAAGGGGACGTTCATTTTCAAAAGATCGTTTCGAATGTTGTGCCTCCTTCGCAGACGGGGGCGCTCCAAGGGCCTTTTACTCGCTGGTGTCTCCTCCCATACCAGTTTTACCAGTCTTTCTTCGTGGAGTCTCTGTACGTATCCAGTCCATCTCAGACGCTGGGATTTTCTTTCCTGGACGATGTCACTCTCACCATACATCCTTTTGACCTCAGCATCAGTTCTGATCCGATACTGAGCTGTATTGGAGTCGTAATAGGTCCAAACATTTTTCACAGTATCTGTCGTTCGAAATGATAGGGAGTGGATGTTGCTTCTCACTCCACCACAAAGGGGGATATAACACTTGGGTTATGTCGTAGAACCGCGTAACTGGTTCTGGTTAAATGTTCGAAGGACCACACCATAGGCTGAATTTATTGTCTCAGGAAAAATTACATTAACCCACATTAAACACAAAAGTCCAAATTTGAATAGTTTTAATGTTAATTAATGAAAAGAAATGTCTATGTACAAAAGAAAATTTAAGTATTGGTATGAGCTAGTCGAATGTGTACTTAAATCTACACACTTAGTGTCAAATATCCACACCAATGCGTTATAAACTAAATTAAATTAAAGTTTAAATTAATCACTAATCAGTCTGATCACTACGCGTTTCTCTTCTCACTTATTACTAACTATAATAAACAACCATCTAGAGAACTGCTTGTAAGTGGTCAAAATAAACCTTGACTTCCAAAACTTCTTCCAACTTTCGCGATAACATATATGTAAAAACAGAGCAATACAAAAAGGGCAGAGAGAACTTCAACAGAGTAATTTAGAGCTTCAGAGATGCGACTTTAGAACGTAATATCAGAGCAGAGCAACAAAAGGCTCAAAGGCCATCTTGTTATTATCGCATTATTAAAACAAGGCAGAGCAACTACAGGCTCGAAAGCCCGTAGACCTTAGGTGACTTCTACTAACTTCTGACTAACTTAAATTTTTGGTTCTTTTCCTCTTCCCACGCACTTCTTTCGAATACATAAACATTGACACATCAACACATTATAGAGATTAGCAAATGCAACTAAACAGAAACAGCCTGAAATTCGAGCACGGTCAAAATGACCGGTCAAGCTCCAGATAAGCGTTAATAAATAAGAGTTTTTATAGCTTTCAAAATACTCGAGAATGTTTTTAAGGGCAAGATAATATTAATATTTTCAAAGAGCATTAATAAATAAAATTGGTGTGACTTTTCACAACACGAAGCATCGAAGTTTTTCTTCGTTCGCCTTAGTTAATGTTCATGTTTCACATCCATAAGTGAGTATTGGTCTAAGAATACTCATATATATTTTTACTTTGGATACCCTTGTTAGATTTTTTGACTTAAGGAGATTGTTTAGGGAGTATATACATCGTTTTGTGGACTGAATTATTCCTTTTATTTCTTCGGTGATGTCATTGTCTACTGTGATTGTTGCGCCCAAGTACTTGAAACGTTCTACTCTTATTGTTGCATTTTGTCCTATTCTGTCTCTTCTTCCGAGCCGGTTTACATACATTTATTTAGTTTTTTTCTTCATTGATCATTAGACCCATTTCGGTAGAATATATCTTCCACTGTTAAGATAGTGCTGCCGGTTAGCTCAATGCCGTCTGCATATGCCAATATTAGCTTTGGGCCTTCGTTCGACAGGAGTTCGATTTTTATGTCAGCGCGTCTTATGACACTTTCCAGGACGATGATAAATAACAGGGGTGACATCGCATCGCCCTGTTTAAGCCCACTTTGTATTTCGAAGTGTTCGGACAGTTCGCTGCTTACTCGTACTTTGGATCTACCACCGTCCATACATAGTTTTGTCATCTGGAAGAGTTTCTTAGGAATTGAGAATTCTGCCATTGCGTTCCACACTGAGATTATGTATTGTTCTATTGAATCCCATCCTTTCTCTAGGAGTTGTCTTAAGGCAAAAAGCTGATCGGTAATTGATATTTCCCTTCTAAAACCCACTTGGTATTCCCCCAGAAAGTTTTCAGAGAACGGTGTTAATTTCTCCAATAGAAAGTTTCCCAAGACCTTATAGTCTGTATTTATTAGTGAGATACCTCTGTAGTTAGCGCACTTCGACTTGTCTCCTTTTTTGTGGATCGGGACTATCTTTTCTGTTTCCTTATTAGTTGTCTTGTTTCTCTTCGGCACTTAGTATATTCTTCTCTATTTTCATTTGTCTCTAGCTGCATTAGGATATTCCTTGTAGCCAGGCATGAAGTGTTCAAATATTTGAAGACAAAACGTAACGGGGTTATTCTAGCTAACATTTATTTTCTGGTCGCCTTATGGCAAGATGCGATCCTGTATGCTAGATATGAATAGGCGGGCGGGTTTACCCAACTTTTTATTCCTAATGCTTTATAGCTTATTCTTAATTGATAGGGAGTTAAAGTGTTATTCAGTTTATTAAATTTATTTCTTTAATTTTTAAGAACAACTTTGAGAAGAATGAATATTTAAGCATTACGGGCTTCAGTAGCGTGCCGTGGGTATAAGGGCGGGAGGGGCGAGCTATTTCGAGGGCGCCGAATGATGAGCCATTTGCAGTTTGCATTAGGAGGCTGAGGCGGGTTAGATAGAGGGCGGGGGGGGGGGGGGGGGCATTCGGCCCCTCTGGCCCCCTATACGGCACGCTACTGGAAAATAGATACTTATGCTCCTTTAGCAGCAAATTTTCAAATTAATTAAAAAACAGGTATCTTTTGAACCACAAAACATGAAATTAAGTCTTCACACTACAGCAAAACAAGTTTGGGGGGCCACTTGGCTCCTAAAAACAAAGAGTAAACAAAAACCTTGCGGTTTAAAAAGAAAATTAAAAAATTGGGTAAAATCTGCATAAGAAATAGTTAAATGTTGCGAATTACATACTAAGCATTAATAAATAGCAGCTAGGAATTAAAAATTAAGAAGCTGGGTAATCCCGCCTTATATTGGAATTGCAATTGTTAGGGTTCGTACACCTCTGACTATCTCGTGGCATAAATAACAATAACATAACCCTACTTACCGGTGAAGAGATAAACTCCAATTTAGATGGTCCACTTTTTTACATATTACAAATGCATGCACCATGATTGTATTATAAGCCACATTTTTTTAGAAAAGTCACAAAAAACACCAAAATAATGGCTAAGGCACTTGAGAGCTCACAAACAACGTCGCAAAGGACTCAATAAAATAAATGCAAACCATTCATTTAAATTGGGGATCCCAGTAAAGGTCGTAAACCAGAAATTCAATGTTGAGAAGTTGAGAGTGCTATAATAGAAAAAAAATAAAGGAAACTAATAGAACATATCCATAGTGTATAAATAAATTTATTGTGAAGGAGTTGACCAATAAATATATATTATTTTGAGATTTTGCTAGCTCTGTGGGATTTTGCACAAATATGTGAGTCTGGCTACGATGCAATTATGATAAACACGAGGCGGTATAATGTTGGATCGTATTAAAACGTAAACAAATTTGTATCTTTTTTTTCTAGGTTTGTGGATATAATCATTTTTCTTTCGATTTCGGGGATAATGTGCCACCTGTTTTCTGGGTAGATCTATTTTTAGCTATTTTTACTGCTTTCACTATGCTAGACCTGACAGAGACCCTAGGCTAAGAGCACGGCAAATATTGGTATTAGTGGTACGTTCAGAATAGCAAAACAGTAAAAGCTCGTGCACGTTGTCAAGTGTGGCCGGTTTTAGACCCTTTTTTAAATTGTATTAAATTTAGTTAGTGTTTGCACATAAAGTACATGCTTGTTAAACGAATTATTTTGTACCCCGATTTATTTATAATATTGTTAAAATCAACTGATACAAATCTAAATGCGCTTATATTTTTAAAAATCTACCAAAAATAAAAGGTTACTTACGAGGAGCACACCGCGGTATTTTTAGTGTACACATATGAGGAATTTCGGTAAAATCCTTGGAATTTTACTTTTATTTCTTATGGCATGACAATAAAAATACTCGGAATGTCGTAGCATTTGAACAAAACATCCGGAAGTTCATATTTCTGGTATGCAACATTTAACTAATAATTTACCCTTTAAAATATATAAAATCACTTTCACGTATTCGCTTTATAAATAATGTCAGGTAGTTTATTTCATGTTCGTCTTCCTGTCATTTACTAAACTCCTTTTAAATTGAAAACATTCCTTAATATTTGGCTCACGCAATAATATTTTATTTTATATATCCTTCTAAAAGCTTTTATTCCTTACGTCTAATTGAAATTCCTTATTCGTCTGCCAAGGGTTATACATTTCTATTAATTTCCTTACACAACCCGTTGCGTTGGTGCGTTCAAGTTTACTTCAGATATACCTACTATATTATTTTATGAGTCTTATATATATAACTGCACAATGGACATTTCACCGAGAGAAAATCGGGCATCGAGTCGATGTCAAAATCTCTAGGGTGGTAGTTTGCTTCAGTAAAATTGAAACAGTTTCTCGCTTGATTATTCAGAAAATTTTCGAACTAATTGGGGGGGATAAATTATAGAAGCAGGGAAAATCTACCCCTTTTCCCCTGTAGTTTATATTCCTAAGTAATAGGCAATGACTTTGTAATTTTTTTTTGAGTTTTGAATATTATTGAAATGCTTGTTATCAGGTCAAATCTGCGATTGTTCTCACAGGTTTCAAGAATTTCCTCTTACGAAATTTATATAGTTCTTGATATTTATCTTATCTATTTATGAAACAGATATTCAGGACCTACTCTTTTCAAGCACCTGCAGGAAGTTTTGCTAAAATCCTTACAACATCCGTATTATTTAGGCAAAATCTCCTACTTCAAAGTTTGTCGCCAAAACACCAAAATCTTCTGGATCAGAACTTCGATTATAAAAAGGAAAAATGCTGATCTTCTCTAGAAGATGACTGTACTATCTGTTTTAATTTTTTTAAATTTTTTTCTATTCCTTTTCTGCAGCCTATACTTTTCTTCGATATCTGCTTTGTTAGATGTTGAAGTTAAAATAAAGGAGCGTCATGGTTTTCTTTCACCCCTTACGTTCTTCCTAGTCTACGGGTAAGGGCTAACATGTTCTGGGAGTATAAAATTGGGTGAAGTAGTTATGGTATTTTGGTTTTACAATCGTAAGGACATCTTCGGTATTTGGATCTGATGTGATTTAATTGTGTGCACTGAGATTATCATAATTTTATCCGTCGAAGAGGTAGATGTGGAAGGTCCAGAAGATGCAAAGTGCTGAAGTCGAAGGTAAGCGAGATCGTGGAGCACGATGTTGGTATCACCGTGACATTTGTTCCTTCATGTTTTGGATGGGGCCCGTTGTTGCAGATTCGATCTTGGTTGATTTCCTAAACAAACAGAGACGCATATGGGCAGTATACATTACCATAGGGGCTAGTTCTAAAGTGGATTTGAAAATAAAATAATAGTATATTATGATATAAGTGTATAAGAGGGCCTTTAAAGCTCGCGCGACATATTGCAAAACACGACGCGCAGCGGAGTGTTTTGTAAATCGCAAGGGCTTTAAAGGCCTCTTATACACGTATATCATACGCTATTTTTTATTACGAATGCATCATAATCTCAAAAATGTTTTAAATATTAAACTTAAGGGATATATTGACGAATATATTAATCTGTCACATTTGACATGATCAAATGTTTCTATAGCAACATTTAAAAAAGTAGGCGCATCATAAACATCATTTCAAGCACTCTGCAGCGTGCGACAATCGTTGATTCTGATGCATGCGTAATAAAAAATCCTTTAACATTATATGAATATTTTAATATGTTAGTTTACTTGAAAACAACTTAGAGCTCGTAACTAAACAAGTATAAACATTTAAGGTATTTAATTCTGTCGGTGCTGGAATATAGACAATTTCTGTCTGTGCTAAGTAGCCACTTCTACACAATGTTAGAATAGCAATAATTATAAAGACTAAAGAACTGCATAAACAATTATAATCCTAACAAAGTATACGGTTATAAATATCAGTTTGTTTGTTAAAGTTCCTACGGAGCCACTCAGTGTGAGCTTGATTAACTGAGATAACGCTGAGATGAAATACAGTGATATACACGTAATAATAAAAGGATAAATATTACCTTAATGTCCACAATAAGCTACTATGTACAATATATTCACCAATTGACGGGCAACGTTCAATCATTGAGCAGTTTATCTTCCAACACAGGGAAAGTCACTTAAAACACTTACTAAGTCTCTCCTTAGCTTCTATATACAGTGTACTTCAACTTCTTGCAAATAAGAATGACTCAAGTTGGAGTGAACTCAAATCATGCAGTAATATGCATAAATAACTTCTGTTGGTAGCGCAATGGTGTCAAGAGTCTATTTTACCTTGCAGAGTAATTTGCACTGGAAAACATCACATTGTATGAGTGTGTAAGAAAAAATTTCGATTTAAGAAGAGAGCATGACAGGAATGCTTTTGTCGAAATTGGTTTTAAAACACGCAACAAAATGGATTATAAAACACGCTATGCTTGGAACGCATATGTAGGCTACACTCCGAGAAATGGAAATAGCACTTATGGGAAACTTTATATTATAATAAAGCAGAGAGAATATTAGCTGAATGCCAAAAACGCCATTTACTTTTCGGCTTTTGAGAGAGTGACTGTGAAATAGTGAGTTTACTTCCATGGCCGAGTGCCACAGGGAACGCTGACCATAGCGACTTTCTTGTGAGAGAATCAGGGAACAACTTCCATGGCCGAGTGCCACGTGAAGCGCAACCATCGCGACTTACTTCGGAGACAGTCAAAGAACAAGTCTTTTCAAGAAGGTGGGGACGCGTTCTTTCTCCCTTGGCGCTTGAACTATTCATTTCTTCGGTTGTCTAAATAAAAGTTATGAATTTTAACGCAAATCTGGTCGACCTGCTGACTAGTTTTTTTATAAAATTCAATTATTATAGATCGTAATTTTATAAAAATTTTGTAACATTATAAAATACCCTAGATTGACTGTTTCCGGCAGTCGCTGTAGGGAGCACTGATTGGCCGGATGTGTTCTGCTTGTAGCTGACCCTGACTTGTGTTTCGTTCATCCTTTTTGAATGTTCACTGGAGAACAACATTTGTTTGACAACATTTTTACAGTCTTGTTGCAGTCCTGTAATACTTTGTAACCATGCGAACTCGGTGAAAAGTATTATGGTATGTTCGAAAAGTCTCCGCCCTTAAAATTAAAATCGGACCTAAATAGTGAAATAATTCGGACGGAGTTCATTCGCTCGTATGGATCCTAAATAGTGGCAAGTTACACTTGCCAATTAAATAAACAATCCTATTCATCTCTTAAGACACAACTGACCTTGTGAGTCACAAGTGTAGTGAGTAGGCAAATAGGTACGTCACAAGTTGTGACGTACCTACTTGCTTACTCACTTTTCCAATAATTGGGGCATTCAGTTCCAAAACTTTTTAATGACATTAAATAAAGGCATACAAATTAAGTCCCTTTGGTTGGAATGATATACACTTTGCAAAATATGCTGGGAATAAATATTAGCAGTATAGTATAGTTCATAATAGAAGATCTGGCGGAAATAAGACAAGATAAATTTAATATTGGATGCATTATCATGAAGACTTAAAATAATGATGTCCAAAATGTGTTGTTCCAAGTTAAATAATTATTCAAATTAGATTTTGAAGCAGTACATGGCTTCTTACCATTTAAGAGAATGCACATCGATGTTACTGTTTTTTTTTCAATATAGAGAAGCTACAAATACCTTCTCGGAACAGTAGTATTTGTATAACCCAATCAAAAAGGTTCTATGACGTTTGAAGCAGACAAGTTATCAGAAGGTTTATGAAATATTTATTATTTGGTGCCTCTTATTACCTCCCAAGATTTTAATATTTCACGAGGCGTACGTCAAGGAGATGCCATCTCATCAAAATTATTCACTACTCTTCTAGAAAACATGTTCGATTAGATAGACTTTGGTGACATAAAAATTAACATAGGTGGCGAGAAACTGAACTTTCTGAGATTCGCCGACGATATCTTAAATATAAATAGTATGGACGAAGCAAAACAAATGCTACGGAAGCTCAAGCAGCTCAAAATCAACACCAAAAAAAACCAGTACATGACAAATCTTGACATTAGTGATGCAATGGAATTATATGGCAAGAAGTAAGTTCTTATAAATACTTTGGCCACGAAATCTCTGTAGGTAGGGACAACCAAATACACGAAATTTCGAGAAATTTGGGCCTAACTTGGGCGGCTTTTGGCAAGCTACGCAACATCTTTAAGTGTACCAGTCTAATAAAGTATTCGAACAGTGTATGTTGCCTGTGCTCACATATGGGGCTGAAACAGTTACCATCATTAAGAACACTACAAACAAAATAAGTATCACGCAGAGAAAAATTATGAGGTTAAGCATTTCTCTAAAGGAGACAGGGTCACAAACAATAGAATAATGGAGAGAACCGGAAGATGATGCTGTTACCCATATCTTAAAGGAACTGGGCAATGTGGTGCGATTTTCGGACAATCGCTGGACAAAGAAGATATTTGAATAGAGACAACGCAAAGAGCAGCTGCCCGTCAACCAGGTAAACCGATTATATCAAACGGATAAAGAGCAACAGGATATAGGCAGCATTGATAAAACTATGGGGGACTTATGTTCAGCAGTGGACACAAATGGACACTTGATCATGATGATGATGGTGATGATGATCGCTCAGTTGTACATTTGACTGATCATCGACGAGTCAGCGAACAATTGAAAACAAGAATTTTGCTACACAGTTTCTTGTTACATTTTAACTATAGGTAGTAGAATAGAGATAAACTTAGGTGTAAATAAAGTAGAACATTTTTAGGCGTAGTCAGTGAACTTAAATATGTAGCTAGAACCCAGAAGAAGAAGTTGCCGAAAATTTGGCATTCACGTGTTTAAATTAAAAGGGAAGGTTTGTCATTAGTTGTTTTGTTAATATGTTGCATAAATACATTTAATATGGCAAACTTTAGAAGCTATATCAATAACATTGAACGTATTCGAAAAGGATAATATAGAGTAATGTACACTCTGATTACAGATAGTATTTTAGTAGTCTGAAATCACCAAATGATATTCCTTAAACCACAACATTGATCGTTACTACACAGGAGTCACTAGTTCAAGAATCTGCATTTAGAGATAAACAATTCAACGCAAATAATAAACTGAAACGCATCAGTCAGAATTATGCACGTAGATATAATGTTGATCTGAGGAGAGAATGACAGAGCTCGATGCGGAAACTAGGTGCCTATTCATAAAAAGAAGATGAAAGTAGTTGAAGTAGGTAATTACATAGATATATCTCATAAACACGGCCTATAATGTATTATCTAATGATATTTGGTAAAGATTATCAACGTGGAATTAGAAAGGTCTGTCATTGATGAGGTATTTAGTATCGGGCAAATGCTTAATCGAGAACTCACAATCTATACATAAATGTGCCACAAATGTAAGCTATAGCATAGCAAGGGTGAAATTATGAGAGACCTGGTCGTAGTTATCATGATCATAAAAGCTAATAGGTCTTTACCAAATATGAATGAGTTAACGGTTCTGTAAGCAGGGTAAGCTCTTAGCATAAGATATAATACGAACACGGACTATATACTCTGTTCAATGTCACTCTGGAGTAGTTGAGATGATCGCACTTCATTTGATATATTGATACTGTTGGAAGAAGCAGTTTGGCAAACTGCTTGAGAAGGAAATAAGACCAGACAGAGTCGAAGTAATACAAAACGTTACAATACAAAACTCTATAGCGATAGTCAAGATGCCCAGATCCACAAATGCCTTTCAACAGTGAGCACCTGGTGGATGGTCCAGCATATATCTAATTTTTTTGCATAATAAATGCTTTATTAAGATAAGCTGAGCCTCACCAGCATATGCGATTGAAAAAAATCGTAAGAAGCCAGTTTCAAAACATTCATTGAAACCAAACTCTTCAATTATCCAATCACAAAACAAGATTCACTCAACCTGGAACTCAATGCGTTAATATGATGTTCCCATGTCATCTGTTGGTCCATGGCATGGTAATGCCTAAAAACTTCGTGCTTGCTGTCTGAGTAATAGATTGATCAATTACCTGAATCAAATAACTTTGATCAATTGTGCTATATTTTGGAAAAATACGTTTTACTGGTGTTCTCAAAACCCGAGTCAAAACCAATCCATTGTTGGTACACCAGTCACTAAACTCAGCAGCTGACCGATTTGCTCTGTCAATAGCAGTCACAATATGATCTTCAGAAATTAAAAAATTTGTATCGTCAGCGTGGACAATCTCTCCATCTGGAGAGGGACAAGCAGGAGGCATATCAAACGCTATAAACAGGATTGGCCCGATATTTGAGCCCTGTGGGACACCGGTTTCTACCTTCTTGGACTTCGATTTACATGCATTCATTATAACTATTTGTTCTCTGTTGGCTAAATATGCCGATATCAAGCTGTGGGCAACTCCCCTGACACCCAACACAAAGTTTCTTCAACAAGAGGCTATGATCTACAGTATCGAATGCTCGACTGAGATCAAAATACAGAGACACTGAATGATTTACTATTAAGAGAATCATATACGAAATCACAGAGTTCACTGAGTGCTGTTAGAGTTGACTTGTTCTTTCTAAAGCCATTTTGAAAGGATCCAAGCAGTCTAAACCGAGAGTTAAAAGCACTTTCAAAAAATCTTAGCAATCTGATTCTGAAC
>MU188386.1:25793-37250 GCA_016904865.1 Pissodes strobi
GAGAGTTAAAAGCACTTTCAAAAAATCTTAGCAATCTGATTCTGAACACAGATATTACGAAAATTAACTGGATCCAATAGAGATCCCTTGTTTTAATGGATGGGAACGGACTTTGAGATGTTTAGTTCATCAGGATAACAGTCAGGAGAAAAGACACGCTAATCAAATGCGAAAGCGGTACCGCGACCTCATGGGCAACAGCTTTCAGCACGTGAACACTGACCACCCACTTCATCAATTCCCCTGCAAGCTTTTTTGTTGTTTTAAAAATAATCCCCTTAACCTCTTCTGGTGTCGTAGGATACAGAACTATACTGTTATTCATATTTCGCTGTAAAACAATGTTAACATGATCAGGCAGTATCGTTAAAAATATTACAGATCTCTTGAGGATTTTCAATCCTCTCATTTTTATGTATTATGTTTTATATTATCAAGTAAAATCTTCATTTATTTTAAAACAGCATAATTATATTGCCATAATCCAAACAAAAAAGAACAACTTTTCTGTAAGAATCGCAATAAATCAACGGGAACTCAAGTAGTCTATATTAAAGAACATTAAGAGGCATTAAACTAAAGGAAAAACATTTTCCAAGAAACGAACAGCTATTAATACAACATCGCTAAGGCCATTAGTGTTGATGATTGGCTATTGTGAGTGTGCAAAAGCCAAGAACAGGTCTCTGAAGTTATATTTATAGCCAGGAGTAAAAGAGCATTACTAAATTGAATTTAAGGGAAGGGAATTTGCCCGCTAATAAAAATCTTTTTTTATATTAATTTATAATGGGTGTGTTGAGGGAGGTGGTACAAAATAATTAGGCTGAATCATTCCTCATTGTTGCATGCTATTAATTAATTCTAATTTATTTTTTTTTATCTAAAAGGTCTCTAGTATACAAATATCTGTCGTAACTTGTCATGTACATCGCTTATTATCAAATACATTGAAACTATTACCACTGCGAAAACCTCGATTTTTTGCTATCTTAGTACAAACAACAACTTATTAGGAAAACTGATTGTCTTATGTTACGCGCAATATTTTCTCTGTTCATTTTAATCTTAAACTTAACTATTTTAATCATGCTAAATCAATCTAGACTTTGATCCCTTGCAACCTGTCTGTGGTTCGTATATATTCCATGTAGCCACTTTATCATCGTAATATATTTATGCATAAAATCTAAAATCATCTGGAGTTTATTCTAAAATTATTTTACTGTGTCAGATACTGTTATGACCTACCTGCCAAGCGGATATTTCCTTCATCGCTGAGGATTATGTCTAACTTTTCGGGCTCTAGTCGACCCTTGTCCTATCTTTTTCATTTTTAATGGACATTTTTACCTTTTCCTAGTTTTCCGGCAGCGAGTGTCCCTCTTTTTCTGTAAACGTCAAATGGTAAGTTATCCCGTTTTTTAATTTTGAATGGTGTAACCAGCCTTAGCGTTGGACGCCAAATATGTAAACTTATTTGCTAATTGCTCATTAGACAGTCCATATGCCAGGTTTACTCAGCGGATTCAATTTTTGTAAACGGCGTGGGTCGAAGAATTGGCAGTTATGGTATGGCGCCACAAATTTTTTTTACAAGAAAATTATCAATGAATATTGATCTTGAAAATAGGGTAATAAAATTTAGAAAAATACCGTAGATATGACTATCAGGAGATTTAGAAATTAAAGGTATTTATTAAGTAACGGTGCGGTTGATACTAACTTACCAAAATAAACATCGGGATTTCAAATAACTATTTATTAAACTATGGGAAACTTCCACAAATCCTTTCAGGACAATTAAATGTTATTTCCAATTAATTTGAAGTTAACTGATGAGAAGATTCTCTTATAAGGCATTTCACATATACTATCAGAATAGTGACTACTAAAATAGCATACTAAGTTCTAATCTGTGTCTTATAACCATAATATTGCCCATGTCATATTTCGAAACAATCCCAACTAAACGTTGAATCCTTAAATGTTCGATAAAATGCAGTCAAACACGAGACACTATAAAGGAAATATTTTACTAAACTAGCTAAGTATACTAAATCAATAGGATAACCTGTGCAGTAAATAGATACGTATATGTATATATAGCCGATAAGTATCTATGGGTAAAATGAAATTATTATTACAAAACTAAGCTAAATGAATTTCATGGCAGCGATAATACCATTAGGTCATTAAGTCAAAAGGCACACCAAATCAATGAAGTAAATAGATATAAAAAAACGAAATGAGCTCAGTTCGACCGACAATGAGATAAAGGTATATTGGATAAATCTCATTACTGTAGAAAGGGAAGCAAGTAATTTTCATAGCATTAACAAAGTAAATTTTCCACTCGAGATAATATCAGGTATGAAAGTAATTACAGTAAGAAAAAATAAATCAATTGATTTTCATAACATCAGCTTCAAAAAAGTCACTGCCTTCTAGAATTACGAAAATAGATTATGATATTAGAGAGAACGGATCAGTATGAGATTATAGTTGAACTAAAGTAAATTATCAGCAAGTTAATAAGACAAATGCGGCAAGTAATTATGTGATTTACGGTAATAGCATAATATTAACGTAAATGTACGCAGTACAAAAAGGTTAAGGCAACTAATTACAGTCCTATTGTTAGGCATTCCATATTTGAGACGATATTCGACAGGATACTAAAGAATTTAGGCCTTTCTAAACCAAACTATGCTAATAACGAGAACGGATTTGATATGAGATAATGCTCATTTATCGGTAAGTTAATAAACTAAAACGGTAATTATTTATAAGCTAAAACCAGAAATAATGATCCTATGCATGGTATAAACAGCAAACGATCTACTGTCGCCTAACTATAAATTCATTAATCAGAAGGATATATAACGGTAAGATATGTACAGTAATTAAGGCAAATCACCTACAGCCATTTGCTTATAAATTCATTAGTTAAAATACAGTAATCAAGGCAAATGACCTAAGCCATTTAATTATATATTCATTAATTAAAATGATGTATAGCGGTAAGAAAGATACGATACTCAAGCAAATGACCTGCTGTCATTTGATTATATATTCATTAATTAAAATGATATATGGCGTTAAGAAATATTCGATAATCAAGCAAATGACCTGCTGTCCTCTGAATATATTCATTAATTAAAATGATATGTAGCGGTGAGAAACATACGATAATCAAACAAATGACCTACAGCCATTTGATTATATATTCATTAACTAAAATGAAAGATAACGATAAGCGATATACGGCAATTTAGGCACTTAAATAAAATTGAGTTCTAGACACTGTTGCTTCCTGGAAGTAAGTCTCCTCCACCGTGTTGTTAAGTCACCCAGGCAAAAAGGTCTTGATATGGCTAACTGACGGCGTGAAATACTACCTCACAGACGAAATTCGATCCCATAGAAGGAATTCTAGCCTATAGAAAGAATTATGTTCCTTGGAAAGACTTCGGTCCCACAGAAAGACCCTAGTTAAGTGATAAATAATTTTAGCAATCTTAAATAGAAACACTGCTGTCGAACATACCTTTAAAAAAAGGGCCACCACACTGGTTCATCACACAATGTTTATGGACGATATGGCCGGTAATTTTAGAAAACATATATTCAAACAGGCGGTGGTTGGCCCTGAGTGTCAGAAATAGTGAAGATACATTCCGATACGGAAACCAGACTGCTCGCCTTCAGAGTTCCGGCGAGAAGGGGCTATCGATTTTCTCACAAACTAATATATTCTACCTTTGTCAAGTGGTGCATTAACCGGATGGGACGTACCTGTCAAATAGGTTCGAACACCTGGAGGTAAGGTCTCGAAAAGTAAGGTAGCGAGAGTATCGATAACACAAACTGAATATTGTATTCAGTAACATTTGCAACGTTACAATGGTTTGCTTTGTGGATTAATTTGTAGGTGTCAGCACTCATATGTTACGTCCGGCCTTCCACTTTATTATCTTGAATTCTGAAATTTCTGCTTAGTTAAGTTATGTAAAATGTCAATTTTTGGAATTCTGGAAAGCTTCGGTTCAAGGCGAAATATAAGCAGGGAAAGGGGATATTTAAAACTCAGGAAGTTCACTAGCAAACTTTATGTTTTGGTTGCTGAGATCTAGATTTCTGTCCAAGACTGACCCCATTTGGTCACGTAAGTTCTAACCACTGAATTGATGTTTTGCAAGAATGCAATTTATATCCGACTAATACGTGATTTTTCTTCTCTTCAGGACCTTTTTTTTTCCTCGTCTCGTGGTGTTCCTTAGGATTTTCTCCGTTGCCTTATTTTGATTTATTGACTTGGGATTCCTAATGCGGCTGTCTGCCGATGTCTATATCTCGTGCTGTGTGACTACTTCACTTCTTATTAAGAACCAGCATGTCGAAAAGTTTGTTGATTATGTTGGTACAACCTATGCGTGTAAAACATTATTAGCCGCTACATTGGCAGAATGTATGAATCTTTATTAAAATAGAAAACATTTTGGAAAAAGTAAGGTTGAAAAACTTTTCAACTAAATTTAAGAATTTGAAGTTGTTCTTTTTATGTTTAGCTGTTGAAACATTTTAATAACAAATTGTTATATCAAACGTTAGTTCTGCCACAGAAGAGAGAGAATTTGCACTTGCGTGTGTATTTTGTGTAATAGACTTTTAGGACCATTAAAATTTACTTCTTCCGCACATAATTTATTAAATCATCCTCAGTAAAATGTTTTGCGCTCTGTAATTTTGAATGTAGTTTAAGTCTCCACGAGCGCGCACTGCAGGTCTGGGTTTGGTAGCATTTACAACGCTACAAAACATTGATACGAATCCTTACTGGTTACAGTTTTTAAGTGAAAAATCAAATTACAAATTGATGAACTTCCGCTTATAATAAATGTTCTAATGGCTCACTCTATCCTATTTTCGTAGGCGTGAAGTGCACTAAACCAAATATTTATATAACTTAGATTACTATTTTATTGATATGATTATGTGGGTTCACAGCTTTTGGGTCACTTGATATAAATAAACATTTTAGAAAACCAGTTTAGATTCAATTTAATATATTTTACAAGTGTGGTAAATGAAATTTAATCGAATGCAATATAATTATACATGGCGTACGTATTAAATAAGTTGCCAAGTTAATCTAAATTGATTCGCAATGCCTTATCTGACTGCCCATAGCCGAATAAAGTTTAACCTCAGTTTAATTGAAATTAAAATTAGTAACATGTTAGTTACACTTGTTTGCTGCACAATTGTTTGCAGTGTTAATGCAGATTGGAAATAAGACGGAGAATTTCGGCTGACTCTTCGTGCTAAATAACCTCGTTTGAAAAACCAACTCGAGGACTTGTTACATTAATCAGTGGAGATCTGCCTGTAACATTCTGGAGGTATTGCCGGCGAAACGGGGAACCTTTCTCTTAGATCCCATTTATTATGCCTAAATATAAATGTTACAAAGTAATATTCTAATTCCATAAATCCCTCGACAACCCCAGTCCAGTGTTCCAGCTGGCACGAAAAGGCAGTCAACTGCGATTTACGAGTAATCGATTTGATTGCTTTGCTAGTTTATATTCCCGTGTTATTCGAGAGAAGTATTCTTAAATAAACTAAGAAAAATTAAAAGCTTTTAGTTTTATTGTATGCGTTATGATTGTCGCGGCGAATTAAAAACCACCCGTATTTCTGCTGGTATTCTTTTGTTTACGCTAACTAATTGATAATTGCCGTTAAAAATTGGTAAGGGACTTTCACTTTTATGGTTGTATTAGCTGCTAAAGGCATAAATGAAGTCTTAACATATAAATTGATAATTGACTTTCACCATTTATAAAATTGCAAGGATCTAAATTGGAAAAGTTATAATTATTATCGATTAAATAGAGTATTCAGTTCTTTTTGATAAATAGATATTATGCGGTTTCCGTTTCCGTAAATTGCAGTTAATCTTGAATTAAAATGGTTTTAAATGCAAATTGTTCGCTTGCAATAGCGTTTCCTGTTTACTGCTCTTCGGCAATCTGGAAACGTTCCAATTACGGTTCCGTTGTCCGACTTTGCGTCCGCTCTCGTACTAATCAAGATCGAAATGGTCGACTATTGACCTTAATTCAATTTATTTCAGTTATTTTTGAAATGTCGCGAATTTTTGAAAGAAACTTGTATGATTTTTTAGTGTCGTAACTAATCTTGAAAATTAAATGACAATTATACATCGTATGTCAAAAATCTCATATTTTTTATTAAAGGGGTAAACTTTTTATGTCGGTATCATAAAGCATTTTTTTAAAGAGTAGTGCTTTTGAGATGGTTCTCTATTAGATTCATCGTATGGAGAAATTAACGATATAATTCTACATGATGAGCTACGCAATTTTAATGAACCCAAATAAATCCTGTGTACCCACATAGTTTACATTCACGTGGTCTACTTGGGCTATGTTATTTTTACATTACGTTATTTCTAGGGTTATGTCATCTTGAGTTATTTCTTTTGATCGTCAACATGTTACGAAGAGCTGTAATTTGTTTTGTCTCTGGCGCTAATTCTCTTATCCTTGATATTAGTACTTTTCCTTAATATCAATCGTGTGTAAACCGATGTGTAAACTTTCTGCCTAGATTATACAGCTAGTCAAAGTATAAAACTATACCAGAAAGTTCAAACTTTCGATGATGTTCTATCTAGTCTGTCATTTAAAGTCAAACTCAAATAATGCTTTTTTGTTGAAAGATTTCTCACTTATTCACATAGCTGTTTTAAATAAAACTAAAAACAGTAAACACATCATGTTATTATTAATACCTATACCTTGGACACAAAAAGAAACTAAAAATAATAAAGGTAGCCATACACATTCCGGAAATGCTAAGAGGAAAAACTGCGCAAGCCTGGCCTTGAGAGTTCCCGGAGCGTGTGTGTGGAACGCCGCAAGTTTTTTCGGACTGTGCAGGTCGCTCGAAGTAGAATTGAAAAACGATTTGATTGAACCGAAATAGCTAATCGCATAATGGTATCCCTATTTTCAATGAGTGGTGTTACCATAGCTAGGAGATTTAAATAAGTGTCTTCATCTATCCTCAGATAGTTGTGCCAATCTTTTCGCACTACCTTCAATTCTAAAAGCAGATTTATATGAGAAAAATCACGCCTTTTTTCAGCCATTTTTTACATCATACTTTTCTATTAATCCGCGTTTTTACGCCACTTTTGCCACGATCTGTTGCTAGTAAAAGACAATCATCTGATGACGCCATATTTGCTACCAAGTTTGCTACTATACAAACTGAACTGAACTGAAGAATTTCCTCAGCGTGTGTGGAGCCGGGTGGCGATTTTAGTAAATATACTGCACGCTAGCACAAGACACACCCACCGTAATACGTCAGCTTCAAAAATCTCCGATATACTCGGCGTCAGCACATCGCACTAAATATACTGCGCTCCAGCACAGGGCTTGGTGCCCAGCAGAGCCGCCGTAATATAAGCGCAAAGCCTACAGAAATATATATTTTATTCTGTAAACTTTGGTATAAGGTATATTATGGTCTTTTCACCTGTTTTCGAAATGCAAAGAACTTTTACATTTTCACTTCATGCCATGCCCTCCGCTCGCTTCGCTCGCTACGGGACGCAACCAGCAAAAACTGACACGAGCTAACCCAAGGCATGTCAAAAACGAACTAACCCAAAAAAAATTAAATACAAAAAAACTTGCAAGGGCTGAGCGTCGAAACCATTGCCTCGCATTCTCAACAAGAGCCTTACCACTTGAGCCAACTACACATCTGCTTTCCTCAAAAAGATTCATACAAATGCGTGTGAGAGTTTTAGCGGAGATGACACCGAGTTCTGTGCTGGAGCGTAGTATATTTAGTGCGATGTGCTGACGCCGAGTATATTGGAGATTTTTAAAGCTAACGTATTACGCTGGATGTGTTTTGTGCCAGCGTGAAGTATATTTAGTAAAATCGCAGCGAAACTCTTAAGGCCAGGCTTGTGCAGTTTTTCCTCTGAGGATTTCCGGAGTTGAATGGGCCACTTAACAAACATTTACTGTGAATAATACTAATCAAGAATATAAAAGAGCCGACCAAACAACTACCTCTTAAAGGATATTCTAAATGTTTTATAGTTGTTCATGTCCTTCAATACAGTTGGAAGATTATTGAATATTTTTATGTTTTCATACATTAAAGAATTCTCGTTTAGAGAGTACAACTGAAAAGTCGGTCGAGTGCAACCTGTTCCAAAAACGGCAAGAAAACCCTTCAAACTGTCGCCCAATTGCCTTGCTGCTAAGGTACCTCGAGACCAACAGTATACTTAGCGATAACCAATACGGCTTTCGCAAAGAGTAATCGACAGGAGATATATTGGCCTATATCTCTCATATATGGACAACTACGGAGAATCTCAGTCAACAGCAATATGCCCTGACATGACCATGTACCTAACATCTCAAAATCAGCCTCGCAGAAGCTTGGTGCGCTATTTCGCAACAAAAAAACTACACCGCCATAGCTGCTCTTGCTCTTCAAAACGCAAATAAGTGCTTAGAATATTACTCACACATCTGGGGTGCTGCAACCTAAAGCTGCTGGACTCCGTGTTAAGACTTTCAAAATCTCAAATAATATTTCACATTTTTTAAGTTCTGAACCAGCTTCTTAATATGCATGTTGACTTGGCAACATAGCCAAGGAACGCGCCATAAATCAAAAACAGAGACGAAGAGTAGTACAAGTCAATGGTGCAATAAGCAAGGTCGCGAGCCGGGCGGTCGTCATTTTTCTTGTCCTGACATTGCTCCTCCCGTGAATAAACCGTTTAAACCCACATTAAATTATTACCAGTAATATCGTGAATAAATAGTGAAACGTCCACTTCAAGATTCTGCCGTCTTTTCTTTATATACACCATACAGTCCACTACCCTTTTTACGCAACTTCTGAGAATTCAGCAAGTGACATCAGCTGAAACGGAAAAGCGGTGTTGCCAGTTCCAACACTCCGTTCAAAAGAGAAGATGTGTGTCTCGTAGGTGACCCGGGATCTGGATAGTCTGAAACACCGCAAACATGTGACCGAGATTGCTACTATACAAACTGAGAAATCCCTGTTTTACAGATATTTTCACGGCAGATGTTCCCAGGATTTGGTCTGCCTCATCCCTCCCCAAGCAACAGACAATCACGACACACGACAAGAGCGCACCAATTCGTCGTACATCTGGAAACACCTAGAACATCACTTACACGGGCTCCTTTGTCTGGCGCACCGCATCACTGTGGAACTCACTACCAGGACATCTCTTTCCCCAAAATTACAACTTACAGCTAATCAAGAACCGTGCCAATCAGCATCTTCGCACACACACACCACTCGTCGAGTGCCATAGGATTTCCCTTTAGAGTGTGTGCCACTGCCATAAAATACATTGGAATTCGCAGTGGCAGCATATTGCCACATCGAATATTATAGTGATTATAATGATTTACATGATTAGCATTTCGATATTTTTTTACGTATATTATACCGATATAAGAATACAAGGCAAGAGCAAAAAGGAGTCTACAGTGATCTCTAAGCCTTGACTTGCTAATGCATCTAATGGTTCTCTTTTGAATCACAAGGAGTGATTGAAAAAGTTGCACAAAAACTCGTATTAAATAAATTAATAAGTTGATTTAGTTAAAGCGGTGCCTAACTCATTTGAAACTATTCTAACTGTATAACATCCCGATGATATTTTGTTATTTATGCTTACTACTTGCTCCTGAAATCAATGTGAATTCCCAAAAATCTGATATTAGTTGGTCCGCATTATATATTTTAAAGACAATCTAATGGAGAAAATATTTGTTTTCCGCACATTAAATCAAAGAAGGATAGAGTCACACCAAATCTTCATACTTTTCAAATCCCTTGATATTATCTGTTCTAAATCTTCGCTACTGCCTGTCGATAGAATTGTAGTATCATCGACAAACAATGTAAATTGCCCCTTTCCCATCAATGGAAGTCAAATCATTAATATAAAAAAAAACAGGACAGGCCGCAAAGCTCATACTTACTTTCCAAACCCCTTGAAATTATCTGTTTCAAATCCTCTCTACTACCTGTTCATATAATTGTAGAATCGTCAGCAAGCAATGTAAATGCTCCTGGAAGCCAAATCATTAATATCAAACAAAAACAGGACAGGCTCCAAAACTGAATCTGAGGCATTCCTGATACATCATCCATCGACCATACTGACTTCAATTGAAAAAATCGGATGAGAGGCAATCCACGCAACTCCTCTAAACCCATAATAATGTAGTTTCTGAAGAAGCACCCGACGATTCACGCAGTCAAATGCATTTGAAAATCCCAGAATACATCTGCAGCAATATCTTTCTCATTTAAACTTATGTAAAGGTGCTCCTAAAACTAAAAAATAGTATTTCCAGGACAGGAGTGGTGTACACTTCTCGTGTAAATGGATGATAAATGGCATAAATGCGAATAAATGCCTGTAAATACCTATAAATGGGTAGTAAATGGATTTAAATGGATATAAATGACATATATTGCTTAAATGACTGTGAATACTTTAAATGCCTATAAATAGGTACTAAATGGATTTAAATGGCATAAATTGTTTAAATGACTATAAATACTATAAGTGCCTTGTAACGCTCAGTTCCCAAACAAATACAAACCTAAATTTACATAAAGATACAAGTTTACAATAATCTCCGACTTCACAATAATCTCCAAGTTCACAATAATCTCCAAGTTCGCAATCGGTGGTACAGCCTTTAGTGCAGGAACAATGGCGGCCCCCAGCTTTTAGACAGTGGAGAAGGGTCGTGGTGAGTTATAATGCCTGAGCGCCACGCGGTTAACTTATCGCCATGCCCTGATGCTGGATCTTCAGTGAGATTCGACCAATAACCACGAATTGCTCTCCTCCCCGCTGTAACCTATTGAAAAACTTGGAACGGGAAACAAACAAAAAAATACCACCGCAATTAAACAAAAAGCAAGAAAAAAATAAAATAAAAATCTTTCTAATTTTTAGGGAAAGTGGCAACAATGCAGGGCCCGACAATAATTAACAATGGCCCCACAATACTCAACAAGGCCCCACAATAATCAACAAATGCAAGGCTCCACGTTGGGCGCCAAAAATAATGTAACGCTCAGTTCCCAAACAAATACAAGCCTAATTTACATAAATATACAAGTTTACAATAATCTCCAACTTCACAATAATCTCCAAGTTCACAATCGGTGGTACAGCCTTTAGTGCAGGAACAATGGCGCTGCTGCATCCTCTTGGAAAGAAATTGCTTTTTGCTTAATTTAAGGTGTGACTAGTGTTTATTTGTGCTTTATTTTCTAAATCATTACTTACTCTGATATATCTAGTTTTGTCATAATATATATATA
>MU188386.1:42171-63267 GCA_016904865.1 Pissodes strobi
ATTTATGTAAATTAGGTTTGTATTTGTTTGGGAACTGAGCGTTACAGCCTATAAACACCTGTAAATGGATACTAAATGTATTTAAATGGATATAAATGGATATAAATGGCATTCATGACCATAAATGCTTACAAATGCATATAGATACTTATAAATAGAAATAAATAGTCTAAATGGTTGTGAATAGAATATTAGCACAAAAACTTTGTTAAAAAAAAATGAAGGTGAAGGTTCAAGTAACGGGCAATGATCGGCAAGGACCAAAGTAACAACAAAATATTTTATAGACAGAAGCAAATAGAATATTAATCACATTTATTTTATTTTAATATAGTGTACAATATGCCCAAGTACCAGTGGTGAATACCACAATTTTGAATTATTTGTGACTGGTGATGGCAAAGTGCTCTTGTAATACACAATATTGACAGAGTATATAGATATCTGTGATATTGATGTAATCGTGCTTCGTACTCTTTTTCTGTATCAGGATGTCTGTGACGCTAACATCATATGCAACGCCCAGGCAGCCTATGCCTCGTGGTTTAGAACAAGTTGTAGGAAGCACAGCAGGTGCATTGGGGAGGATGTAGACCTGTTTCCCTGACAGGTATTTAAAGGAGAGCATCTGAAGAATGACATTTTATCCCAAAGTGCCTCCCCTTTGGGTCTGGTTCTTCAAAGACCACCCAATCTCTCACTCACAACTCTTCTCGCCTCTCCACAACATTCATAGACATGTGTGTAGGTGTGCGCTGGACAGTTTCTTCCGATGTGGCTGGCCCCGCACTCTTAGCAATCGGTCGTTGCTGAGAGCCTCGTGGCCTTCACCTAAAAAAGGACAGATTATAAGATAATGTCCAAGCCTTGGTTCAGGCAGATTAAGTATCGGATTAAGTAGATGATAGAATAATTGTAGAATAGTTAAAAATTAATATGATTCTTACTCAGAATCCAGAGAATAGTGCTTTTTCGAAGCAGAGAAGGATTTGCATTTCTGTCTCTATAAATTGTGAAGGGCGACTTCTCCCGGATTTCGGTGTTCTCAGATACAGGTGGTAAAGTCAAATTCTCATCGACCTCTTGTCGATCATTGTCCTGGGGAACTGTTAAGTTGAGCCCCTGCTAATGGTGGTCACGATATATAGATATTTTTAAAATATCGATATGCGATTGATGTATCGAAGTCAGTATATATGATCTAAGGGAATACTCGGAAAAACTACATTTAATGCCGCTTTTACCGCTAGTGCGATTTTTTTCGTCAGGGGGCGCGGCGCTCTTTATATAGAATAAATACCTATAAATGCTCATAAATGGATACAAATTGATGTAAATGGGTATAAATGGCAGTAATGGCTACAAATGCACATAAATGCCTGTAAATGCCCTTAAATGGATGTAAATGGCCGTAAATGGATATAAATGGTCTTAAATGCAAAAAATGCCATAAATGGATTTAATGAAATGCGGTGTACACTTTTTTTCCTAGTTATTTACCCCTCGGCTAAGCCCCTTGATCAGGGTCGTGGTGAATGAGTGAGTGGGTCAGTTAAGGATTTCATATATTAGAACAGATAAGAAACGCGAAAGCCAGAAAATTACAGTTTATAATTTGCACCAACACACGTAAAACTGCTAAGAAATACATTTGACTAGAACACAAATATTTGTTGAAATGTTATCTGGACCTATGTCAAAAATCGCTCAGGCAACCTATGCTACTTTCCAGGTTACATTATATGCATTTTTGCATTATTAAAGTACGTGATACCTAAAATACATGTTTCAATTCACACCCTATGAATAAAAACCCCCACCAATCTACTTTGATACAGTCCACTAATTAAAGTGGTTAATTATAAAGTTAATTACATCCCCTCCTTTATGGTGATAAATTATTTAAGAAATAATTGTTTAGACTGACCAAACTTTATTAATGTATGTATGTTTTTCTTTCTTTGCAGATCTATCCAGAAACCGCTTTAGTGAACTTCCAGAAGAAGTAACCGACTACCATTTTTTAGAACGCCTTCAATGCTACCACAACGCGATACGATTTATTCCCGATTCCATAAGTAGTTTGCAATGTCTTAATTTCTTGGATCTGAGTCGGAACCAACTTACTGCCTTACCAAGAGAAATATGTTTACTCCCTATACAGGTAAGATTACCTTTGCAAAAATATTTAAATCCAAGTTTTGAGGCTTTTTTGCATTAATAATAATGTTATAATTATTATAAAGTTTCATCTTTAGAATGATCATGTTTTCAGCGATCTAACATTTTGACGAATTGATCTTATATTGCTTTCTCTGTTTATCGTTCACAGCTACTTGCTCAATATCTTTTGTATTAAGTCTCATCTGTACCATAGCATAATTCTATGCCCTCCAGTTTAACAATTAGTAGAAACCACAAAGCGGCTTGTTCCTATATTATATTTACCTAGATATTCAGATATGAAGAAAATTGGAGTCCGTTGTGGAAGAAAGATGCTAGAAGCTAGAATATTGCAACCTTATTTGGTCACTATATTGCAACTTTTATGAAAACCCAAACTAACCCCTAATTTGAGGTTATGGTAACGCCCATAAACTAATGAGAAGATTCTCTTGTAATGTATTTCACCTATATTATCAGAATATTAAGTCAAAGCAAAAAAAAATACTTTTTTATTTTTGATACCATTAAATTGCCCAGCTCTTATTTTGAAATAATTCTAACTAAACTTTGACTTCTTAAAGGTCTGACTACACACAGTCGATGATGGAACACTACAAATAGGAAATATCTTACTTAACTAGCTTTATACGAAATCAAAGTGATAACCGGTCAAGTACATTATGTATAGGTATAGCCGGTAAATATATGCAGGTATAAATGAAGTGATTATTAATCAAACTGAACCTAAATTAATCTTGTGGCAGCGACAATATCAGTAGACCAATAAACACTCAATTATACTAAATCAATAAGATAACCTGTGAGGTAAGTATATAGATAAATAGCCGTTAAATATCTATAGGTAAACGAATTGAGCTTAAGTCGATTCCGATATCAAGGCTTTAAATTAAATTTGTAAATTTCCGTGTATGTGAAACAAATTACTGCCATGAGCTTTACAGCCAAGTACAGTAAAAATAAATCTCAAGCACCTATCCTGACCCTATCCAAATGAATTATCTAACTGGGATAATATCAGATATAATAAAGATAGAATTGCGTATCTCCGTAGCAACTGTGAAAAGACGCATAAGTAAATATAATGCACAAAACTAGATAACCTACAGCATTTTTAAAGGTAAGTTCTATAAGCAAAATAGCCAGATCAATAAATGAAGTGATAATATAAACGATATACAACAAACGACCTGCAGTCGTTTAACTATAAATTCATTAATTAAAATGATAGGTATATATCGATAAGATATAGGTGGTATTGAAGGCAAGCGACCTACAGTCGTTTAACTATAAATTCATTAACTAAAATGATATATAACGATAAGGTATATGCGATATTGAGGGCAAACGACTCACAGGCCTTTAACTATAAATTAATTAACTAAAATTATATATAACGGTAAGGTATATGCGACATTGAAGGCATACGATCTAAAGTCGTTTAACTATAAATTCATTAACTAAAATGATGTATAACGACTATATCGAAAAAAGGTCCTTAATTAAAATAAAATAGATTTTACTTGTATCTAGTAGATTTGTAGACACTGGCGTTTCCTGTGAAGGTACGTCTCCATCATGAGGTCGGTATCACCTTAACAAAAAGGCCGCTGTATGGTCAGTATCAGAAGGAGAAAATACTATCTCACGAAAGGAATTCTATCCCACAGAAGAAATTATCACCCACAGAAGGAATTCTATCTCACAGGAGGACCCTAGTTAAATGATAAATAATTTTAGCCATCTTAAATAGAAACACTCTTGTCCAACATACCTTTAAAAAGAGGGGGTCACCACACTAGCTCATCACACGTTTTTAGACGATATGGCTGATAATTTTAGAAAATATACATTCTACTTAATTTGCCAAATGCTGCAATGACACAATCAGGAGGTAGTTAGACTTGAAGGTCAAAAATAGCAACGATAAATTCCGATACGGAAAACTGCCTGCTCGCCTTGAGTGTTCCTGCGAGAAGGGCAATGAATTCTCTCAAGAAAGAATATATACCACATCTGTCAAGAGCGCTGCAAACGTATTCATTTTTTGAGCTGCTCTGAACACCGGAAGTAAGGTAGCGAGAGTATCGACAACACAAATCGAGCAGTAAACGGAGAAAATCGCGCTACTGTATTTTGTAACATTTACAGCGTTACACTCTCACTCCTCATAGCAATCTAATCTCTCAAAAGAATATTGTTTTTAACGCCAAATCCCAAATTTGGATTGGGTGCAACAGTCTTTTATGGTGGCCCCTTCGGAGCGCAGAAGTAACCCCATCGATTTTTTTTCTGTGGAGTCACTCGAAAACCATTGTTTAAAAGAAGCCAAGAAATTTGCCTTATTTTTAAACAATAATACATAACAAGATTCGAAGAAACCAACTTGAATTTAAGTCGAAGGATAGTAATCAAGTTTCCTATTTTAAATAGAAATTCAATTTCGATTTTTTTTAACTTAGAAATATTTGCCCATAGTAAAGTTCAGCTGTCCGAATATTCATATCTGAAGTTTAACAATTTTTAACTTTGAGGGCCTACAAAATATAGACTGTTTGAAACCATTTGAATATATCTTGGCCTATTATGTAAATGCGAAAATATAGGCAACCATATTTTCAATTCATTTGCAAGAAAACTATCGAAGCATTTCTCTTAAACACCAGTATGAGTGAATTTTTGGTCCAATTTTTGGTGGTTGAGTATAAATAATGGGAGACCATAAGTTAATACTGAAACACCCATACAACGCACTTGTATTATTATGTGTGGGAAATACGCAAGTAATAAGACTTCCAGAATATAAACATTTTGAAATGTCTCTTCCTCATTTGTAATTTTTATTGTTAGTTTTTCTTTTTATATGTATAACCAAATTTTTGTACTTTTTTAGGAAATAAAAACCGTTTTTTGATATTTATCTTGTTATATGAGTATTGTTTTGATGTAGGCCTAACTCAAAATTATTAAGATATTATACACTTTGTGTCTAACAAAAAGGCTTAGCTCCTTTTTTATTTTTTTTTCGCGTGATAGGCATAAAAAATTGAAAAATATATAAACGCCTAATTTAATATCGCCCTGGTGGTTTCGCAATGGTTAAATACTACTTTTGCTTTTGTTTTATCAGTAGTAGTATCCACAGTGTGTAATTGTAAAAACTTCTTTTACCTCTCCGAAAAAAATAGAAGAAATGAGATAAGCCACTTTCCAAGGAGAGCGACGAGTTACTCGAGTATACTAAATCAAAATGAGCTCAGTTCGATTCCGTATCAAGGCGAAATATTAAAGTTGCAAATTGCAGTTACGTGAAACAAATTACTGTCATCAGCCTTACAGCCAATAACAGTAAAAACAAATCAATTAACTATCCTGACATTAGAAAAATGAAGTCTCCACTCGAGATAATATCAGGTAAAATAATGAAGAAATAAGTATCTCTAAAACAATTTTGAGAAGAGACAGAAATAGGACTGTTACACGATAACATATAACATACAGATGATTATCGCTAAGTTTGATAAGCAGAAAAGGCTAAGTTCAGTCAACAAAACCAGATCTATCGATATAAGATACGATAAATGTGAAAGCAAACGACCTACAGTCGTTTAACAGTGAATTCATAAATCAAAATTGTAAATAATGGTATTAGACATAATAAAAGACATTAATATAAAAAGTAAATATATCCTACTTGTATCTACTAGATTAGAAGACACTGGCGTTTCCTGCGAAGGTACGACTCCATTATGTGGTCGTATCACCTTGACAAAAGGCCTCTGTACGGCTAAATAACACCGGTAACTCGCTAGGTCGGCATAGAAAGCCGCTGAAGGAAGGAAATTCTGTTCCACAGAAGGACCCTAGTTAAATGATAGAACAATTTTAACTATCTAAAATAGGAACACTCGTGTCAAACACCTTTAAAAAAAGAAGTCACCACACTATTCATCACATATCGTTTTTATAGGCGATATGGCCGATAATTTTAGAAAATACACACTCTAGTCCATTTGCCATGAGTCCTTTTTGCAATCAGACGGTATTGGTCAGTATATAGCGTTAAATATATAGTAAAAGACTTTGGTCACCAGATACGCAACAATTAAAATGACTGGTGATGACTGGAAGACAAGTGGCACCAGGCAGAAAAAATGACAGCGACAGAAGAAGAAAAATCATAAGACTTATTAGTATAAGTTTGTACTTACTAATTTAAATATATCGCTTTATATAGTCCACAACGTATTGAAATTTCAAGAAAGCGTGAAGAGAAAATGCGCTACAGTACGTAGCACCATTTGATCCATCGAGCCGAATATATCGAGAATAAGACGACAGAAATCGATAAATTCATCGAAGAATTTTTTAAAGTCAGTGTGACAGAATGCCAGGGCCGGCGGTGATAGGTTGAGGTTGGGGTTAAGACGAGCTCAGCGGTAAGTCTCTTTTGATTTGCATGCTTCATACCGTCTTGGTGCCACTTTCTATTTGGGCGAGTGAAATATCGGAATTTATTGAATATAAATTACATAGATTTTATTGAAGTATCGTATTATTTAATCCACATTGATGGGAAGAACTATTGCTGGAAAGTGTTGCCAATGCAAATTTATGCTGTACTTGTTAAAATGTATTTATTTGGTTAAATAAACATCGTGCAAGTCTATTTATATTCGTATACATAGATTTGATATAAAAATATCGTTATTTTGGGTCAACGCTAACCAACAATTTCTATTTTAGAATAAAATATTTGTAGCTTGTGTGTGACTTGTTGTCTTTTAAGCACTATTTAATATTGTGAATTGTACGTTATATTGTCACTGTTTAAATAAAATGGGTAGAAAGTCGAATACACAAGTTGCTCATGATGAGGTGAAGGAATCCGTTGAACGTCTACTTGTGAAGAGACGACAGCTTTTGAAGCAATTTGAACGATTTAGAGATTTTCTTAATAATGTATTAGGGACTAAAAACGAAGAACAAGTAACGCAGTTACAAATACGTTCTGAAAGAATTGAGCTAATTTTGGAACAGGTAAATGAAGTTGATGTTGAAATAGAGGTGTTAGATAAACATTCTCTAGTTAACGATAATTTTGAAGATTTGTTTTTTATGGCAATATCGGAAGCAAAAAAATATATTGCGGAAATTCAAACAAAAAAGCAAATGAAGAATCATGTCCCTATTATGAATTTTTCTCAATATAACGAGTCAGTAAACGACGTGGGTTTTTATAGCCCTATGTTACAAGGTGGGGCTAGGCTTCCAAATTTGGGGTTACCTCGATTTAGAGGAGAGTACAATAAATGGACACAGTTTAAGGAAACATTTGATGCACTTATATCAAAAAACCCGTGCTTGGATAATATTCAAAAATTTTATTATTTGCTTGATAGTATTGAGGGTGATGCTAGGGGTTTATTAGATTCACTACAAGTAACCAGGGAAAACTACACGGTAGCTTGGCAATTATTGGAAAATCGTTTTAATAACAAGCCGGTAATCATTCAATCGCACTTAAAAGCATTGTTTGAAGCACCAACAGTAGTTGAGGAATCCCATCTCGCACTTAGAAATTTGGTAGATAATTTAGAACGTAACTTGCGTGCCTTAAAGGCATTAGGAGAACCGGTACAACATTGGGATAGATTAGTAATATTCGTTTGTTCGCGGAAACTTGACTATGAAACTAAAAAACAATGGGAAGAAATTATAATATCAAAATTTCAAGGTAATCCTCAGCTTAAAGATTTTACAGAATTTATATCAAACAAATGTCGCGTTTTGGAAAATGTGGAGGTTAATGCTAAGCCTAGTAAGCAGACGCCATTTGGAAAACCACCTTTAAAACCGCACAACTTTAATAACAAATATCACGGTCAAGGCAAGGGGTTAGCTTACGGCGCAACAGGTGCAGTAGCCAAAACAGTCTGTGAAATATGTAAGGGACAACATTTTATATATCGTTGTGAAAAACTTTTAAATTTATCTATACCAGACCGAATAGAAAAAATAAGACAATTGCGCCTTTGTTTAAATTGTTTACGGGGAAATCATTTTTACACCAAATGTTTGTCAGATGGTTGTAAAAATTGTAATGGTAGGCATAATACAATGCTTTGTAATAATAAGCATACAAATATCGCAACCCCCGCTACAAATATAGATGTCGAGGAAAATGACTTTCAACAAATACCTAATAACCCGGAATTAATGTCGAATGAATTTCAAAATGAGCCATTTGTGGTAGCAACTTCTTATAGCGGATTAGGGGTCTCAAATGAGGTGCTATTATCAACAGCTATTGTTTATATTAAAAATAATCAATGAGATTACGTGAAATGTCGCTCTCTCTTAGACAGTGCATCTCAAATGAATTTTATAAGAAAGGATTTGGCTAATTTATTGGGTCTAAAATTAAATAAAATTGACATTAAGATTTCGGGCGTCGGTGAGAAGTTAACTAGTATAAAACAGCATGTTATAACAAATATAAAATCACCATATAACAATTATAACACTAATCTCTCCTTTTTTGTGTTAGACAATATAACAACTGAAATACCTGTTCATTCTTTCAGTATAGATGGGCGAGCACTTCCTCCGAATAAAAAATTAGCTGATCCATGTTTTAATAAAACATCGAAAATTGACATTTTAATTGGAGCTGAACTATTTTATGATTTGCTTTGTGCGGGTCAAGTGAAATTAAAAAATAGTAATTTAACAATACAAAAAAGCGTATTTGGGTGGATCGTATCTGGGAAGATTAACAAAATATGTAGCAAGCCTCAAAGGGGGGGTGTATGCCATTTAACCGTAGATCGCGGCACATATCAGGAGTTACAGGGTCAAATCGAAAAGTTCTGGTTAGTCGAGGAGATACCAACAAAAAGGAGGTATTCTATTGAAGAGCAAGAATGTGAACAACTTTTCGTGGAATCGGTAGAAAGGGACGAAACGGGAAGGTTTTGTGTAGCTTTGCCGGTTAAGGACAATATAAAGGAGTTGGGCGATTCTCTGGAATCGGCAAAAGTGAGATTTTTTAATTTAGAACGGAAGTTAGAAAAGAATCTTACTTTAAAGGAAAACTATCATGCTTTTATGGCTGAATATGAACAGTTAGGACATATGTCAAGAATAGAAGCGTGTGAAAGCAAAGACGACGAAAATTACGTATACGTGTTACCACACCATGGTGTCTTAAACGAATCGTCACTTACTACGAAATTACGAGTTGTGTTTGACGCAAGCGCGAAAACATCAACCGGCGTGTCGTTAAATGATGTTCTAAAGGTTGGGCCAAATATTCAAGATGAACTTTTTAACATATTGCTTAGGTTTCGTCAACATAACGTGGTAATTACCGCAGATATTACTAAAATGTATCGGCAGATAAATGTCCAACCAAGGTATCGTGATTTGCAACGAATTGTCTGGCGAACGAATTCAAATTCTAAACTTAATTACTATCGACTTAATACTCTCACTTACGGCACAGCTTCGGCGAGTTTTCTCTCAACGAGATGTCTTCGTCAGATTGCTCTCGATATAGAAGACCGCAATCTGCCAATGAGCAAGGCAATTGCCAATAATTTTTATGTTGATGATTATATAGGGGGCGCGTCATGCGTGAGCGAGGCTATAGGTATGGCAGAGCAAATTACGCTCGAGTTAAATAAATACGGACTTCCACTTCGTAAATGGTCGTCGAATGAACCGAAGGTCTTACAAGCGTTATCAAATAATCAAACGGAAAATATCGGATATTTTATCGCGAATGACAATATAAGAAAAACTTTAGGAGTTTTCTGGGAACCGAATAAAGACGTATTGGAATATATCGTAAAGATTGAACCAAGAGACACCCTTAAAATAACAAAACGTTTTATTTTGTCAATAACTTCGAAAATATTTGATCCGTTAGGTTTAGTTGGTCCGGTAATAATTCGTGCAAAAGTTATTTTGCAAAGGCTTTGGATGCTAAAGCTTGATTGGGACGAATCGGTGCCTTTAGAAATTTTTACTTCTTGGAAACAATTTTATAGTCAACTTAACTCACTTAATGAAATAAAAATTTCGCGGCAAGCTATATTAAAAAATTCAAAAAATTTCCAAATACACGGTTTTAGTGACGCAAGCGAGCAATCTTACGGAGCTTGTGTCTATTTAAGATCTACAAATGAAAATGGTGAAATACTGGTAAACATTATATGTGCAAAATCGCGAGTGGCACCACTTAAAAGTTTAACGTTACCGCGATTAGAGTTATTAGGTGCACAATTGTTAGCGCGACTGGTAGATAAAGTTATTTCTGCTCTTGATATCGAAATAAACGACGTATTTTTATGGAGCGATTCTACCATTGTATTAGCATGGCTTAAAGAACAACCAAGTAGTTGGACCGTATTTGTTGGGCATCGCATAGCCGAAATTCAAGAACTAACGAAAAACTTTAATTGGGGGCATGTAATTTCAAGTCAAAACCCGGCTGACATAATTTCACGCGGTGTTGCTCCTAGCGAATTAAAAGACTTGAAGTTGTGGTGGTATGGGCCTGAATGGTTACGATTTGAGTTAGATGAATGGCCGAAAAATTGTGTGTTGTACTTAGAAAATTTACCTGAACGAAAAAAGGCAAAACTTTCTTTTGTTACCACTGAAGTAAAACAGGATTTGTCATGTTTTACGAGATATTCATCTTTGCATAAATTAGTACGTGTAACGGCATTGAATATAAGATTTTTTAAAAATTGTAAAAATCGCAATTTGAATGAAAGAGTAACAGGAATAATTGCTTTAGCCGAATATGAAAATGCATTGCATTCACTCATACGCGCGATGCAAAAACAAGAATTTAAATCTGAAATTTTTGAATTAAAGGCATCAAAGGGTATTGCTAGGCGAAGTTCAATTAAATCACTGGATCCATTTTTAGATATAAAAGATGGATTTCTACGTGTAGGCGGGCGAATACGTGAATCTAATTTAGAATATAACACTAAATTTCCTATAATTTTGCCACAGCATCATCCACTAACGAAATTAATTATCCTCAATGAACATCATAAACAGTTACATGCAGGGGTTCAAACAATTTTAGCTTCGTTAAGGCAAAATTATTGGCCAATAAATGGAAGAAGTACTGTTAGAGGTGTCATTTCAAAATGTAATATTTGCTTTAGGGTAAAACCTTTCCTTCTAAAACAAAAAATGGGAAATCTGCCAAGAGATCGTGTAAATCCGCAGCGACCCTTTTCTATAGTAGGTGTAGATTTTGCTGGACCATTTAACATAAAAGATGGCAAATTAAGGAATCGAGCTATTGTTAAAGGATACATGTGCTTGTTTATATGTTTTTGTACCAAGGCAGTACATATAGAACTTGTAGGAGATCTTAGTGCAAATTCGTTTCTAAATTGCTTGAAAAGATTCGTCTCTCGACGGGGTCTTTGCAGCCGAATTTATTCAGATAATGCTACTAATTTTGTTGGCAGTGACAATAATCTTAAAGTGGTTGTTCGCGACTTGTTGGTTAGTGTATCGCAAAATCGCAATATATCGGACTTTTTGCTTAAGGGTGGTATAGATTGGAAATTTATTCCTGCAAGGTCTCCCCACCAAGGCGGAATATGGGAATCGGCTGTTAAACTAGCTAAATATCATATAACTCGTATCGTGGGTCATTCTAACCTCACATTTGAGGATTTATCGACAATATTTGCCCAAGTGGAGGCGGTGCTTAATTCCCGTCCCCTCACTCCAATTTCCACGGACCCAAAAGATTTCTCTGCCCTGACTCCTGGGCATTTCCTCATCGGAGACTCGTTAAATGCTCTACCTCAAAAGGATGTCACAGAAGTGTCAGTTAACCGTTTAGACCATTACCATGAATGTCAGAAGATGTTTCAATTGTTCTGGAATAGATGGTCAGCGGAATATGTCAGAAGTTTACAACAACGCAACAAATGGAGCACTGAAAATGAAAATGTCAAGATTGGTACTCTGGTTCTATTGGTCGAAGACAACATTGCACCACTGCATTGGAAGTTGGGGAGAATCGTTGATGTGCATCCCGGTAAAGACCAGATTGTTCGCGTAGTTAGTGTTCGTACTCACAGCGGTACTGTTAAACGCGCGGTACAGAGGGTGTGCGCGTTACCTATTGATGATGCTAGCGAGCTATAGATGTCAATTGTATTATTAACTAAAGTTTATAAGTATTGTTTTAAACATTAGTAATTGTTCTATTCTAATTAACATATTATTTATATTTCAATAATATTGTATTGAAGACATTAACCATATTTGGTAATTTGAAAATTAAAATTTTCAAAGGCCGGCGGTTTATGGTCAGTATATAGCGTTAAATATATAGTAAAAGACTTTGGTCACCAGATACGCAACAATTAAAATGACTGGTGACGACTGGAAGACAAGTGGCACCAGGCAGAAAAAATGACAGCGACAGAAGAAGAAAAATCATAAGACTTATTAGTATAAGTTTGTACTTACTAATTTAAATATATCGCTTTATATAGTCCACAACGTATTGAAATTTCAAGAAAGCGTGAAGAGAAAATGCGCTACAGTACGTAGCACCAGGTATTTAGATCTGATTATTTCCTTCCTATCAATTTTGACCAATCACTGATAAGGATTCGTATGTCATATTTAATTTTCAAGTGGAAAAATTGCATGACAGCTCCTGTCAGTAATTTTTCCGGAAAAATGTGTGATAGGTACTGTCAAAATAAAAATTGTTGAATCTAGTTATCAGCGAATGACTTTAGCAAAACTATTCCACGTAGCAACCTAACAACGCTTTCATTTTAAATAATTTAGGCTTTATTTCTTCAGTCAGGAAATAATCTTGCCAAATATCATTCGTGCATCTAATTTTTCCTATGAAAAAATTCAAATAACTCGTTGACAAGTAATTTGTTTGAAACAAATTACTTGTCAACTCGTTTTTCCAGATTTTTTCGGAAAGAAAAATTGGATGCGCCTATGATATTACCCCCGCTAATTTGAGATACTCAAAAATTGCCTGTCCGCATTGAGCGTCCAGGCGAGAAGGGCTGCCAGTTCCCCCAAAAAAGAATATATACCACCTCTGTCAAGTGGCGCTCCAAATGGATTCATCTTTCGAGCGAGTCGGAACACCGGAAGTAAGGTGGCGAGAAGTAAGGTAGCGAGAGTATCGACAACACAAATCGACCAAAAGGGAAAAATCGCACTATTGGATTTTCTAACATTTACAACGTAAACTGCACACGCGCTAATTTAGTGACCCTACCAAAGCTGAAAAACGTAAAAGAACTGGAAAATGCTCAACGTTTCGAGGAACAAATCTGCCCCCGTTGTCAAGAACGAAAAATCTAAAAATGAAAATGGTTAATAAATGCAATTAAAACAGTAAAAAACTCGTGCACTTTGTCAAGTTTTTAAATTAATTTGACTTGGAGTGGAGTAATAGGCAACAATTTGTCTGATAAACAATAATAATGTCATATATTGTAATTACTAGTCTGTTAGGTTAGTGTGTTATGAAGGTTTTATTAGCTAAATAATTGCTTCGGTTTTGTGGTACCGAAGCGGCTTTATAAAAAAAGTCTACAACTGAGGTGGAGAAATAGGCAACAATTTGTTTGGCAAATAGGGAGAGTTAATTCAAGAAATATGACGCTTTCTTCAAAAATCAAATTAATTTTAGAAATAAATAATAAAAGAACAAATACATCATACCAACGAAATCATCAATCTGTAACTGCTAGTAACCCGTGTCAGAGGTGTGGGAAATGAATTAGTTCCGTTTTTATAAAAGTAATTACTTTGTATTCCCCTTTCTATGGCAAAAACGCAGTGGGAAATAAAACTCGAGTTACGATAGATCACCGGGAACTCGCGGAAAAATTTTTCACGTGTTACTAAAGACATGTAATTATGATTTCCCATTTGATAACACTACTGTTTTAGGCATATTGCTTACTATTATCACGGGTCATTAATTGTTGTGCTATGTACCGTTTGTTTATCCATGAGTTTATATGCCCATACCAATGAAGATTACCGTTTTACAGAATAGTAATTTCGTTTAATCGGTATAGTAGATATTAGCGTTAAGGAGTTTCCCTAAGAATCATTTTAAATTGGATTTATATCGATATTTTATATATTTATTTAAAGGTGCCCCTATATTAACTTTACATGCCACTTTATTCAGTTAGACTATACAGGTCAGTAAATGAAAAAGTCAAGAGGTTCACCTTAATTAATTATAAACACATAAGCATTTCGCCCATTCCAATAATTAGATTTTTATTTTATTTTTTATTTGTTTTTAGTTATCAACGGGCAAAGCCCAGTTACATTAATTGCAATAATTAGTGCTACATTCTAAATAGTGACAGTCACCAGCAGACTAGAAAATAATAATACAGAAAACAACAAAACACAATACAGATAGATACCTCTACAACTCAAACTCAAACAAATTTCAATTTAGGGATAAATATGAATAAATGATTCATCAGAAGTCCATTTATTTTAGTCACTTACTTACATCACAGATTATCACAGTTAAATACTTGACACAAGAATGTTTTGTAAGATGCAAAAAAATCTATCTCATGATGTTGATTAGCCAATGGGGCAGTTCTGGGAATTAAAGTACTTAAGCCATAATTAGTTCGGTGAAGTGGATAATGGAAGCTGTCCGCAGATCTTGTAGCTCTAGAAGGAACACGTATACCAATCTTGTGAAGTAATTCTGGAGCTGCGCCTCTTCCGTGTAATATATTATAAAAAAATTTGAGGTCTCTTCTTTTGTGACGTATTATAATTGGTCAGTATTTCAGAGTCGGTATAGTTATCCAGGATATTTAATTTGTATGCTACCTGTTTCAAACACTTTTTGCTCCACAAAACTAAGAGTTTAAATATGGATGCCACAAAAAGTGACACCAGATGCAACAGGCATACTCCAGATGGGGACGAACAAGAACGCAATAGAGGGTCTTCAAAGCCAGATCAGTGAAGTTTTCAGTGGTTCTTTTAATAAAACCCAGCATTTGAAAAGCTTTACTGATAACATTATAAAGGTGTTGAGAAAACTGTGAGTTGAGTGCAAAGTGATACTCACGTCCCTGACAAAAGATGTATTCTCGAGATAGTATTGGTTGATCTCGTGCTGAAAATTTATTGGGGTTCTGGAGGGGGAAAAGTCATGGCTTTGCATTTGCCCGTGTTGAGATGCATGCCATTCCTCATACACCAGTCTTGCAAGTTAATCAAGTCATACTAGAGTTTATCACAATCCTCAGGAGTCCTTATCAGACAACTCAATTTGAGATCATCGGCAAAAACAAGTAGTGACTGCAAGTGAAAAATTAATGTATATCATTAATGAGAACATTAAAGAGAAGTGGACCAAGGTGAAACCCTTGGAGCACCCCAGAGGGGACATTGAAGGCCCTCGAGAGGAAACTACCGATCCTGACAATCTGTCTGCGCCCCGTCAAATAGCTCTCAATCCAAGAGATTATAGGTTCACCAATCCTAAACCCTCCGAGCTTATGAACCAGGTCACTATGGGATACCCTGTCGAACGCCTTGGAAAAGTCAGTGTAAATTGTATCAATCTGCCAGCCTCCCTCCAAGGCACCCGACAGAAAATCCACATGAGCTAGCAGAATTAATTCAGTTGACTTACGAGGTCTAAAACCGAATTGTTGATCGATTAGAAGAGGCTCAAGTAGAGGAGACAAAAAGTCGCAAACCAAACTCGCAAAAACCTTGGGAATCGCACTCAGGACGCTTATAGGACGATAATTTGTTACTGCAGACCTGTTACCCGCCTTAAAAATTGTCTTCTTTCCAATAATCTGGGAATATTCCAGTTTGTAGTGAGAGATTGAAGATATAGTAAAGAGGTCTGGAGATATTAAAGCAGCAGTTCTTAACACATGTTGTAGGCACTACATCCGGCCCAGGACCCTTATTAATGTCAGGAGATGAAAGCTTAGTGAGGATACCAGACATTGTGATATGCAATTTGGGGATATGGATAATGGAAGATATCTCGTGGTCGGGTGCATTAAGGTGGCTGTATCAATAGACTGTGGAGAAGTATTTTAGAGGTAATAGATTATTTATTAGTCGCAATCACAAATGACATTGCGCATGTTATAGAGTTGGAATATTATCTGAATTACTCTACTATACTGGACAAGTAATGATCATTGAAAAGTACTCGATTTTACCAATAAATAGATAGGCAAATTAAAGGAAGGAGGGGCATGACCGCATACCTAAGGTAAAATTGAAATTATAAAACTTGCAATACATTTTGTTTTACTTTTTTATTGAAATATACTTTGCAATGCCTTATGAATCTAGGGCGTAATAAAGAAAAATAAGAACTTAATACATGAAATATTAAAAAAAATAAGAAAAACTATGCAAAAACCGGTTGTGCCCTATATCATACATCAAAACTGTTGAGTTCCTCTAAGAGCCAATCTGCGCAACCTTCATTTGTCCAATTGTTACATTTTGTGCACTTAAGCCACTGATCCGTCTGACTTGTCTCTGAATATTTTTCTTGACAATAAATGCAAGAAAGTGAAATCAGCCTGATTTTTTGTTTTAGTGTTTTTATTATTCTTGATTACACTGTTTTCTTTTACACTGTTGGGAGGTTTTGCTTTTGATTACGTTACTGTCAATTCTCGTTGATATGTCGATTCAGTTATGATCACCGTTTTCCCTCTACGTCTGCTTTGACCCTCCTTTCTGTTGGTATGTGGAAGGGCATTGAATCTTGAGGTGAAATCAAGAATTTCATATCAGTTGAACTTTTAGCCGAAATATCTTTTTTAGGTGTTTTCTTTAAAGGACCGCTTTCAGAAGTAGTCATTTGATCTTGAGTCACACTGTTTCTTGAGATTTCGTATCTAAACGCGCTACCCAATAAGTAGCTGCACCACATTTACTCCAGATGGTTCTGCAACTGCGCCAGGTTGCAAAATTCCAGATGAACCAGCAATTTTGTTGCAAATTCAATTCAGATGGGTTAACTGGTGAGCTGACTTCTACAGGTTGTGCTGAAGATGTGGGAATATTTACCTCTGAGTTGTTTTGGAGTTCCAGTCTCTCTGTTGTTTTTGATGGTACAAAGTCTATCTTTGTAAAGGCATGTCGATTTGTTGGCTAGATCCTAGTTTTTCAAATCCGTGGACGGCGGTTTGCATTGGAGCTGCGCGGCGCGCTGATAGGCTCTGCCACAAACAATTGCGTAGCTAATTTGTTTGTGGCTCTGCCAAACAAACTCGCTACCTGAAATTGCGATTCAACTAGCCCAGGATTCATTCGGAGCCAAGTCTTAACCTCTTGAGTATAAAATTTGCTCAATGGCGAATTAAAGCTCACGTCTAGAGGTTGACATTTATGTGTGCACTGGGGTGGCAAACATAAAACGACCATTCCATTTTTTCTTGCAAAGTCAATTACGTATAGTTGTGTGTTTAGGAGGGTTGGAGGCCGTAGTGGTCCTTCTTTTTCTGGTGAAGAGCACCATCTCCGTATTTCTGGGGTTTACAGACAGGGAGTGCTGCCTGTTGGGGAAACACCCCAACACGTGTAGAAACTATCGTTTTTCACCGTATAGTTTGGTGTTAACACCCTGTATGTACGTAGAATGAATGAGCCATAATTAAACACAAAATATATTTATTTCACCCCGGGTACAACCCAATTTGTACATTTAACTCAGCAAATTTCACGTTCTTTAAAACCCCTTGGTCCAAACCTAGACGGATGAACCCTTAATGCGATCCTGTACACTAGCTCTGTCGGTATAATAGATTGCAATAGAGCCAACTTTCACCAGGAAAGGAAAACGTTTGTAATCGTTTTCAATTTAATGTATTTTTGTCTCCGTCAGAATCAGTCTGTCAAATAAAGAAAGAAAACAGCTTCTACCCTTGTAATCTCAAACGAATTCGGCAAAGTGCCAAATCCCCACTCTTTATTTGATCGTGGCGCCAGTAGCCGCTCGATGAAAGAAATTATTCAATTCAGTGCTCTGCAAACTGCAAACCTGCACACACTCCACGTTGCTGGGTCGGTCGTGCCACCGAGCAGCAAGTGCCTCTTCGCGCCAAAAGGTCAAATTCCTTTTTGAGCAATTTCTCTTGTATGCACAAATATTAGAGAATATTTCGTGCACCTCAGTTATCTTTGTCCAAGGTTGGACAAAGACCTCCTTTTGTGCTTTTTTAAAGCAATTCTTTGAAGTTAGAAACGATAGCATCCCCGTTCCCGTTGGAAATTGGAATATAAAATGGCGGAAGGCAGACTGATATTCCTGGTCGAATTCCTGTAAAGCAAGGCAGGTAAAGCAGTCGAAGGGGCCTGTGCTTTTTTCCATTTACACTTTTGACTTATACACCTGTGTCAAGTATTGTTCTATACATCAGTATGCCGACGACACGCAAATATACTATTCGTTTCATATTAGTGATGCAGCTGATGCAGCTTTTAAACTTAATGAAGACTTAAAAAATATTTCTTCTATATGCAGTGCGCATAACTTAGTTTTGAATGAGAAAAAGACTGAAATCTTGATTTTTGGGCCTAAAAAGGATAATTTAATGAATGATGATAACTTCAAGATAATGCTTAACAACGAAATATTAAAGTTTAGTACATGTGGGAAAAATTTGGGTCTTTTATTGGACAATAATCTTAGGTTTGAATCACATATAAAAAAATTAGTCCAAAGGTCATATTGTAAATTAAAACTTCTCTACTTTCATAAGGAAATATTTAGCACTGACATTAAATTGAGATTATGTAATTCATTGATTTTGTCTGGGTTGTCATATTGTGATGTTATATTCTGGCCGGCAATTCTTAAAAGGGACAGGGACACCCTCCAGAGGATTCAAAATTCGTGCATCAGATTTGCCTTTGGTCTGCGCAAGTTTGATCATATTAGTGACAAACTGGCGGAGTCTGGGTGGCTGAGGATGGAGGAAAGATATCGGACTCACATGGCAACAACAGTGTTTAATTTGATTAAATACAAACTTCCAGCTTATCTAAATTCCAGGCTTGTACGGGGCATTGACGTGCATAATCGACAAACTCGGTCTAGACTTTCCTTCAAGATACCGAAACATAGAACTTCTCAATTTCAAAGATCTTTTACATATAATTCTGTCAAAGTATTTAACAGTATTCCAATTGCCACAAAGAGTCTAACAAATACTGCAGCATTCAGAAAGCAAGTCAAACGCCTAATTGTTTCCCGAAGAACATAATGTTTTGTTTCGTGGATGCACTTATTTTTATATTATAATAGCTACTTTTTACTTTTTGCTTAATACTTATACGGTTTGCTACATTGGGATGGTTACGTGGAAGAGCGATAGAATCGAACGGCGCCATCCACTGGTATAAAATTTGTATATTTGTATTTATTTGTATAATGTAATATAAAGGCACTTTTGATTTGATTTGATTTGATTTGATTTGATGTATGCTGTGTGAAAGTTTCTAAGGTTGAGAACGAAGTATTAAAATAAGAAAGATAAACACTAATTTTTAAATCAAACAATCAAGACTCTTCAGTAGACATTTCTAAATTTAAGAAACCTTTTGTAATTTTAGTTTTATACTTGAACGAATGATGAGTGATTGAAAGTTTTAGTCTAAGAATTGTACATATATATTTTCTATTTAACATAGAAAACACTGTTTATTTATCTTCATTATATTTAAATGCAATTTACACCTGCATTATTAAATTATATCAATACCGAATACACGTTTCAATTTCTCTCACCACCCTATGTTATACTGTCCATTAAAAGTGGTTAATTAAAATACCACACCCTTCTTTATGGTTTTAAGCAATAATAAAAGAATTTGCGTATCCCGACCACTGCCGACACCACTATTCGACTAAGCAAAGGGCACTCTGCATACGAATGCACAGAACTCCTTCGAACTATCCATTGAGCAGTATCGTAAGATACTCTGCAAATATGCATTGGTGTAGAATCCGTCTGAGTTGAGGCGATGCAAAAGGCTATCGAGATCAAGGTTCCATAGCAGTGGCAATAGAACGCCTCCCTGCGGGCAGCCTCTAGCTCAATTTTTGTAATGCAGTCCCTCGGCATGTAAGGGACCTGGATGAGAGGCTGTTTGGATTGGAGTCTGAAGGGTAGCCCAAGGTTGTTAATGTTGTGAGGAGTTTGTTCAAAGCGACTTCCTAAATTTATTCGCTCCTATACATTAATGTTTTTGTTTAATCTCACCTTACACATTATGTAATCTATATATCTTTGTATTTCTAGGGATCCTGGTAGTTTTTTGTGCGTGTTTGTTTAAAATTTAACATGCAAGAGTACTTTTGTATATTTATTGCCAATAAATTTATCTATGAAAATATCCTGCCTTAACGTATATTCTTTATGATAAATCAATGAATATTTAAGGAAAATAGAATTCTTGTAATTCTTGGAGAATTCTTAATACTTATATTCCAAATAAAGAGCAAATGTGGAACAGTGGAACATCAAAATCAAGCCCGATAGTGTAAAAACGCCACTGTTTTATTCTATAACTCTGCTAAGAAAAAATCGCCAAATTGATGTAATGGATTTTTGATTGTAATGTACCCATGTTTGCTAACATACCAACCATATTGTGACTTTAATATTTTCCTTTCCGGGCAAAATTTCTTCACTGCAAATTGGAATTGGAATTGATTCTAGTTTAGCCCTGTTTGCAACAATGTTGTGAAGACTACCAATTATTTTCGCTGTGATGACATGCGCTTTTTTTGTTGCAGTACTAGTGGTAAGCTAAATAGAATATGAAGGATCGTTAAACTAC
>MU188386.1:63277-114309 GCA_016904865.1 Pissodes strobi
CAGTACTAGTGGTAAGCTAAATAGAATATGAAGGATCGTTAAACTACTTTTACTTATAAGTCGTTTTTAAATTCTTCGGTGATTGTTCTCGGTATTTTTTGTTGTGCAATAAAGTGACTAGACGTTAGTCTAGACTAGGTTATTGGTTTCACGCATGAAGATAATACGAGAGTCAATAGTGCTAGAAATAAATTATATTGAAACCACTTCAGCCTAGTTTCTTCAAGCTTGAATAGCCTTAAATGTGTATTATGATAGCAATTGTTAATACAATTGTAGCCATAGTAGTAATTATTTTAGGAATAAAGTTAGTCTGAATAACTTTATTTTTAGAATAACTAGTAAGACTGCAACTGTATCAACAATCATTGTACACAAAAAAGACATGTAAATCGAAAAACTTCAAAGTACATGGCACTACGGACCTGCAAAGTGGCGTGATCTTCGCGAGTTTTATCTTTCTGCTGAATCTGCTGATGATATAACTCAAGTTATCCTAGCTGGTATAGGAGCTTTCATCCCCCCATCTTTGCAAGGTATCCCAAATGGTAAACAATGGTTTGGGAAAAACTGCTCAAGAGCGGTCAGTGTTAAAAAATGCCGCCTACCTCAAATGGGGTCGAGATACTACAGCCGAAAATCAAAATATATTCATCACAACTAGATACCAGTGTAAGCGGACCATTGACGGATCAAGATTCTTTTGGCCAGTTACCAAAGCTGTCAATTAGGGTTTCTCAAAGACATCAATCCCACCACTGATCAAAGATGATGGCTTAATAGTGGAAACGGCCAAAGAAAAAGCGAAAATTCGTGCTGGAATGTTTGCATCAAGGTCTACCTAGATCCTCAAGGAAAGACTCCTCCAACTATCCCAAGAGTGAATTCCTCAATGCCAGGTCTGGTATTTCGCCAACGCGAAATGAAACGAATACTTAAAAGCCTAGACACTAACAAGGCCACAGGACCGGATGGCGTTCCCGCAATAGTGCTTAAGAAATGTGCTGCTGAACTAACAGCTCCACTATGCAGGCTTTTTCCCTATCATGCAGAACTGCATGCTATCCTTCTAGCTGGAAATGCGCTCAGGTGCATTCGATCCCAAAGAAAGTTAAAAAACGATTCCAAATAACTACCGTCCAATTGCGTTATCAACGAATTGCCTGATCAAAGATCTCGAATCGGCAGGCATCATAAGCGATCGCCAGTATGGCTTCCGCAGGCACAGATCAACGGGACATCTCCTGACTCTCGTGACATACCTGTGGACCAAAACCATCGAGAGCTACGACGTGCAGTGACTCTCGACATATCCAAAGCATTTGATAGGGTGTGGCATGACGGATTGTTAAGCAAATTGAGAGCATACGGACTACCACCATCACTGCTCCTGTGGCTTTCCAATTTCTTCAGGGGTCGAAGCATACGAGTTGGTATTAATGGAGACCTCTCGGAGAATTTTAAAATTAGGAGTTCCTCAAGGGTGTATATTATCTCCTACACTGTTCCTGCTCTATATCAACGATCTCTTAGACAGGACAAACAATTCTATGTACAGCTTTGCAGACAACAGCACTCTTATATCATCATTCATATCGCGAACTCCAATGACCGCTTCCCAACGCGAACGAGGAAATCAGATTGCTGCCATCAATGAGGATATGAACGTCATCGTGGAATGGGGTGAAGAAAACAATGTCCAGTTTAACGCAGGAAAGACTCAAGCAGCTGTCAACAACATGTCTTGGCGTAATCACGTCACCAAAATCGCCAAGGCAGTAGACCAAAAGCTAGGAGCACTCTATAGAGCAAAAAAGTTTTATACACCTCATCAGCTCTTACTGCTCTATAAGCTCCAGATAAGACCATTTCTGGAATACTGTTCCCATGTGTAGAGCTCGGCACCCAAGCACTTGCTCAAGACATTGTACTACATACAGAGGAGAGTATTCCGTCTTGTGTATGATCCAGAGTTGACTAAAGACCTCGATAGCCTTAAACATTGAAGATAAGTGGCGGACCTATCTCTTTACTATCGATACTACTACGGAAGGTACTTATGATTCCGCCCAGAGTTGTGCCAAACAGATACGCCCGCCAGGCACAGGCTGCTCATCAACATATGATACGCGAACACCTAGGACGTCGCTGTTACGGGATTCCTTCATCTGGAGGACTGCCTTGCTCTGGAATGGCCTTCCGAGTAACGTCTTTCCCGAAAACTACAACATACAGCGCTTCAATTCCACCGTCTTCTCCGCACACTCGTTGAGTAGTATAGGATTTTCTCCTACAGAGTCAAATTACAAAGTTGTCTTTTAACAACAAAACAAAATATGACCACGTCAAAAGACTAAAGTAACGTACACAGGATTATGAGGATACAGTACTCAGCACCGAGCAAGACTTTACATCTAAAGTTACCTCCCAGAAAGAGGAGATTACTGCTGTGATTAAAAAGCTTTTAAATTTAATTGATATAAAAAATTACCTTCTTAGGCAAATAAATGATATAGAATTAAAAAATAGAAAGCTGGAACATGAGATCAGGAGATTTGAAGTCATAAACAATAATATGGTTAGAAGTATAGATGCATTATCCCAAGGAAACCAAATTTACACAAAATACTTAAAGGGGATCAAGCTTGAGTTGTTCAACCTTAAGAAAATTTAGTCTTTAAGAAAAGGGCAATAGTGTTATATTCCAGGTAAAGTTATGGTAGATCGTAAGAGGGTAAGAAATGAGCCAAGTGATACGTACAATTGCCTTGCGACAAAAAATATTCAGAGCCATTATCAACCTCGACTATAGTGAATCTTCTTAACGCGGAGACTATCAAGTCCAGCATTGTTAATGATAAACGACCATCCAGAATTGTTGACTGCTTAAAAGCAGATTATAATTTTCAAATAATAACCCTTTCTCAAATTGTAATAATGTATGGGTGAATTAACCAATAACTAACAAGGATTTTGTAGTGATCTTGGCTGGGTTAAATGATGAAACATCTCATTATGGGATATTACATTTTTGGCCGATATGTGTTTGTATGCCAATGTGGTCATGTCATGTGGTTCAATACCAATCAATGTCTGTGTGAATAATCTTGTTACAAATTTTATTACATGTAATGATACATTGTTAGGAATAGTTACCGAACTGAAGTATTTTTCAAGTAATATTGATCATCTTGAATTGCATAACAGATTCAATGTTAATGACATTGTAAGAAATAGTATGTATCTAAATAAAAGGGAACTAATTAGGTTGTCTGGATTGATTGCTTGTTCTTTGAAAAATGTCGATAAAAGGAATCAAATAACAAATCTAATGCAGATGATACACGTAAAACACTCCAATCATATTGAACATTAATAGGTACTCGGTTTAAATCTATCATTTCCGGAACCAACTGTAGCTAATGTGCCAGAGATTTTTTTTTTAGACAATCGGACGGAAATGATAGTGACGGATGTTTTGACAGATGATAGTTGTATCTCGCAAGTTTGATTATCTCTACCTAGTCTGATTTCATGACCCAAGTATTTATAATCGAAAACTTGTTCTATTTGGTATCCGCCACTTTCTAATGTACCACCAAGAACGAGGTTTGTCATAAGTTTTGTTTTCTGCATGTTCATGTTTAGGCCTACCCTCTTTGAAGCTTCTCTCAATTCATCCAACATTTTTCCCGCATCATTAAAATTATCTGCAAATAGCACAATGTCATCCGCGAAACGGAGATGATGAAGTCTCTCGCCGTCAATGTTTATACCCCTGGTTTCCCAGTTCAGTGTTTTAAAAACACATTCGATTCGATTGTGTCGCCTTGCCGGATACCTCTCTCTATTTTGAATTTATTTGTTGGTTTATGAACCATTGCACTTGCGGTTGTATTGACGTATATGTATTGGATGAGCTCTGTATATCTGTCGTCTATTCCACTTTGCCTCAAGGCTGCTGTAAAGTTGACTGTATCGAAAGCTTTTTGAAAATCAATAAATGTAAGTACTAAAGGCCTATTTAATTCAACAGTCCTCTCTATAAGGGTCTTGACGACTTGAAGATGATCATTTGTTCCATAACCACTTCTGAAGCCAGCTTGCTCTCTAGGTTGGTGGAAATCAAATTTCGCTTCGAGGCGTTTGGCGATGATTTTGATGAATAGCTTATAGAGATGTGACAGAAGGCTAATAGGTCTATAATTACCAAGATCTGTTATATCACCTTTTTTATGTAGCAGAATCATTACAGTATTATTCCATGTACAGGGGATGATACCGGTATGGATGCATAGATTGAATAGCAATACTAACGTGTTGATTGATCTCTCTCCCCCAAGTTTAATGGACTCTGTAACCACTCCGTCCTCTCTAGGTGCTTTATTATTCTTCATTTCTCTTATTGCATTCTCGAATTCATCTACGGATATGTCTGGTATTTCTTCTGACCCTTGATTTAAGGTCTCTCTTTGGGTGACATGCACGTGCACGCAAAGCTGGCATACCCACTAAAAACTCAGCGGCGTTTCGACCTGTGCTTTAACCCCTATGGGTCTCTACTGCAGGCCGGAGGAAGGACTTCCAGGATTGGCTCCTATTCAGTCCTGATCTTCCTATTAGATGCCTCGTTTGTGATTACTAGGATCACGCCTCGCTTGGGTTGTTGTGTCGTCCTATTTGGATTGTATAAGCAGGATAGGATGTTACTCCACTCCTGCTTTGTGCTTTTTGGCACTGGTCATCTCTTGTGCGATCACACAATTAGACTCCTAGGTCTTTTGTGTTTTGCCCATCTGCGTCTTCCTGGGTCTTCTGGATCATAGTCTATTGCGTCCTCCAGTTCTTCATCGGCATGGTCCTCTGCTGTTTGGAATACGCGGCTACCCTTTTCGACTATAAAGTCCTCTATCGGTTGCCACTGTAGGTCAGCTCGCAGGTCGGCATTTCTGACGAACCAAGGTGCACCAGCTGCCGTCCTGACTAGTTTATTCTCCGTTCCTGTTAGCAATTTTATGCTGGTTTTCGCTGCGTATCCCTAGGCCTTTGAACCATGTGTCAGTTGAGGCCTAGCTATCGTCTTTATCATGGTGAGCTTAGTGTTCAGAGACATTTGGCTGTGTCTCCCGATTATCGGATTTAGTATAGCCATTACCCGCCTGATTTTTGTCTGTTGCCGCTTTGATGTGTGTTTTCCATATCAAGCCACGGTCCAGGTGCACACCAAGGTACTTGACTTCGTCTTCCAAGGTACGTCGCTGTTGTTTATCCGAACGCGCGGTCCGGCAGCCCTTCTCCTCCTCTGGAGGATTATGGCTTGTGTTTTTCGCTCACTCACCTTCCAGTTCGTCATCCGTGTTGTAAGTTCATCTGTTGTCTCTTGTAGGACAGCGCTTTCCTCGTTGTGTCTTTGTGGGTGAATTTTATCATTGTATCGTCAGCCTACAATGATATTTGTGCGTTGTCAAATGATTGTATGTCATGTGTGAACATACAGTTCAGGGACAGTCCGAGGGCTGAGTCTTGCGGTACTTCTGCCTCAAGCGTCCTGGCCCTGGATGTTTCGCCGTTGATTCTCACATGAATTCTTCTATCTGTTAGGTAGCTTCTTATCTTGATACTCCTGTCAGGGTAGCCCCCTAATATCATCTTATAGTACAGCCTCTGGTGCCATACTCTGTCGAAGGCCTTTTCTACGTCTAGAAAGATTGCTCCTGTCACTTTGCCGTTGTCAAAGCGCTTTGTTATGTACTCTACTACCTTTAGCAGTAGTAACTCCGTTGAGGGTCCCTTCCTGAATCCGTATTGGGATCGTGTCGTTGGATTCATCGTTGAGTCTTCTCAGGATCACTCTCTCAGCCACCTCGCTCATTAGGTATTACAATCACTTCAGCCTCCTTCCACCTGCCAGGAAAGTGGCCAAGTCTCATCATCGCATTGATGATATTACCTGTGGCTGTGATTCCTTTTTTAGGAAGCTTTTTGAGCATCAGGTTGTTGATTTTGTTAGCGCCTGTTGCTTTTCTAACCTTCAGCCTCTTCATGATGTTTGCAACCTGACCTCGTGAGGTTGATTATATCTAGGCTGAATGTGTCTCTGCCCGAGGCGCCTGACTCTTTCTTGGACGTCTTCGTGTAGTTCTCCATCCTCGGTTAAAAACTAATGAACTTGCTATGTTCCTAATTGCCTAATATTTTCCTTATTTTGTAGAGAGGATCCTTACTAAACTATGTTCAGGTGGAAAGAGGAATATTTCAGCCAAGAGATGGGATTCGATTTTTCTGCAGCGTATAACATGAAAAATAATCTTTACATTCTGCGTATATATTGACCCCCTAAGCTGCTGCGTTACTGAATTCTTGGTGAGGTTGGAAACTTTGTTGTTGTTTTTTTTTCAGTAAATTCAAGAAGTATTGGGCGGTGATTTGAACATTAATTATAATAACAATTGGAAGTGTCCAAAGTATTCGTAACTTATTGAAGTCTTTCAGTCTCAGACAACGGCTCCGACTCGTCTTACGAACCTTTCCAGCAACCTCATGTACTATTTTTGTACACATTTCTGTGATAGCAAGGATTGCACCGTATCTATGATATCACCTGCTCTGTCGGATCATGAGGCGATATTGGTGAGTCGTATTATGAATTTTAATAAAAAGGCAGTACTAAGGTATGGCAGAATTTACGGCACTGCAAACTTTAGTGATTTTAAATGTGCTCTGAGCATGGTTGTTTGGCGGTCGTTTTTGCAGACTTCCAACCTACTTATGAGTTTTAGTGAGATATTAGTATTACATATCAAAGACATTTTGCCACTTAAAAAACTGAAAACTTAACAAAAGCAAACATGAGCTACCAAAGGACTAAAAGTCTCCTCAAAAAATCTAAGATGTCTACATATCGCTCACGCTGTTTTTCTGATAGATAGGTAGGTTATTAGAATGGCAAACGAAGGACATTATGAAATCAGAATAAAGGGATCTGGGAATAGGATGAGGGAAGGATGAGTGAGATATTAAGTGAGTTGGGAGGAAAATCGGGAGCGTATGAAATACCATTAAAAATACTAATTTCTTGAATGCCTTCACTGTTGCCATAAATGATTCCTCTGATTCCGCTGTTTTTCACATTGCTTGAAGACAATTCTTGTAGATGCCTTCCCATTGCTCTATTTCCCATTCTATCCATAATAGAAAAGCTGGTTAAACATATGTAGAATGACTTCTTTTATTTCAAAATATAAAATATTATCCATCTTTTACCTAATTACTCCTTCATACCATTTCAACCTGACAAACCCGTAATTAAATGATATGGCATTATTCTTGTCATCTTGTCAGAGTCAGTACAAAACTTGACAAAGCGCTCGAGCTTTTTACAGTATTAATTGCATTTACGAACCATTTTATTTTTAGATTTTTCGATCTTGATGACGAGGGCAGATATGTTCTTCGAAACGTCGAGCATTTTCTAACTCGTTTTTCAGCTTCCTTACGGTCACTAAATTAGCACTTGCGCAATTTGCACCCTGGGACCAGAGCCGAAGCGGCTTTATTCAAAAAGTTTACAATTGAGGTGGAGAAATAGGCAATTCTTTGTCTGACAAACCTATTATCCTTACTAGTTTAAGGTGATTATCTGTTGAGAGTGGATTTACCTTTCTGATTGGCAGATCCAATTACTTAAATATATATCCATGGATCAGCGTTTATAAAAGCCATTAGAATCGGTACTCTAAAGACAAGACATCAAAGCATTTCTATTTTCATCAACGATAAATGGTCGCAATCGCAATCCATTCATTCTGATCCATTAAGATGAAAAGCGGCTATAATAGATGCGATAGGCCACACACCTTTACATAAACTTGTTATAATTATATCTAACAATAGAATATTTAAAAACCTTTTAAATATTCTTCGACATATACAGATGATTATTACGCAGGGAACTTATTTTGTTGTTTTTATGTACATTTATAGAGAGAGGTTGAAAGGGATGTGACGTGGTAAACGTGGAAGAAATCGTGTTCTATATCGTTTATAGGGTGTTGGGCTTAGTGATGCCTACGAGACAAGACGAGACGAGACTTCGAAAAATACCGTCTTGTCTCGCAAGAAAAGTGGAAAGTCTCGTCTCGTCTCTCACCTCGGAATAAAAGTCTCGTCTCGCCTCATGTCGCGCGCGAGAGTCTCGCAAAAGTCTCGCAAAATGTTCATGTTTTCTGTGTAAATGAAATACCCCAATAAAATCAGTTAAAATTTTTATTTCAATGAACAAAAACATAATAATCTAACAAGACAACAAAAATAGGAAAAATCATAGATACATGGAGTACAAATAATAAATACTAAAATCAGTTCTAATTTTCATTTCGACGAACAAAAACAAAATAGAGAGAAAAAAACAAAAATATATTATGTAGTGTGTGTCACTTTTCATGTATCCTCCCTAATATCCCAGATATTGAAAATGCGATTTTTTTCCTCAAAATTCGTTGGTAATAATTATTGTATGTTGGGAAATGGGAAAATGAATAAATTGTCATCATATACAATTTTATTTATCATTGGCGTATGGTAAGTAAGAGTAAAAATGAGATTTTTCCCCAACTTACAGAACTGAGATGTTTGGGTGGATTCATGAAAAGTATATAATCATGTAATTTGGTCAACTTATTGAACAATATTTTTATTTTTAACCCAGTCATTTAAACATAAAAGGCATCTAGCTGGTGTATTATTCAGCCGGTTCCGATGATCTCTTATGGTGAAAGAAGCCCGAGTAAACAGCCTTCTGCCGGTACAGATGTGGCTTGGATGCTGAGAAAATCTCTCGTCATCGCACTCAAAGACAGGAAACTGACAATCATGATCCTTCCACCATTGTAGTATATTTGTTGTCTTGTCACATCGTAGCAAGGAAATATAGTGTTGAAACTCCTCCGTCACTCCTTCGCTAGGCGATGATGATGACGCCACCTGATACTGAGCATCAAAGTCAATTTCAGAATCTGAGTTTAAAGTGTTTTTGTCATGATCAGGTTCTGAACTTTTCAATGTCTCTGTCTTTTTTTGATTTTTCACCTTCAAATTTTGAGGAATAAATTTTGAAAATATTTTAAAATTTTTCGAGGCTGGTTTTCTTCAATTCTGATAGATGATAGTCGTAACATATCTTATTGCGATAATCAAAAGTATTATTCCGATTGGCAATTTTAAAATAAATATTAATTAGAGCACATAACTCGGAAAGCACCAATATCATTCGCGATAATTAGAATAATTAATTATATATTTGACATTTTTATCTGCGATACTTCGAGACTTTTGCGAGACTCTCCTGCGAGATTTGAGACGAGCCTTTTTGAGAGTCTCTTGTCTAGCAAGGAAAATTTAAAGTATCGTCTCGAGTCTCGTCTCGAAAGCGAGCCGAGACGAGATTCTCGCAAACGATAATATCGTGGGCATCACTAGGGTTGGGCTCGAAAGACGCAATTACTTCCTGATATTACACGTTAAAATGGCGCCAAATGTCTAAAACTAAACTCCTGTCCTAAAACTTCAAAAAAAAAAAAACAGATTCTGTACAGTTTAGTACATGCGCGCGGAATGGCTGTGAGTAGATCTTGTTTTACGTATTTATTCATAATTAGCAACAGATGTTTATAAGGTTACTGTTCATTTTATCCAAAGATAGAGGTTGGTGGGAAAATACAGTGATTCCATCAGCTTCCTGCTTTCGTGCTTTTAAAATATAGGCTCTTTGGAAAATGCATCTTTTCATATATTCGATACAGACACTACTTATATTTTAAGAGGGTCGACCGTTGCATTAATATAATATATTGCTTGAGAAGACATAGACTATTTAGTTAGACTAGTAGTATCTATGAAATTGTATATTAATACTTTTATTACGCCTGATAAGAGTGGCGCCAGCCGATTAAACTTCCAAGTTCATACATATATCCACCCCTATATCAATTTATATTTTACATCAAACCGTTTTCCAATAAGCGCAATTATTTCAAAATATCGCATTTAAGAGATTTAACGGCTGATATGAATGAGTTCGAGTAATAATTTAACAAAAAAAAATGCTAGTTCTTCATAAATAATGAAAATTAAATAAACAGTGCCATCTAAAATGCCATTTAGGTATTTCCCTGGGAAAGTCTACTTTTCTCATTAATTTCAGTTAGGAAATGCTATTATTTCCCATTCAATTGGCAAAAAATAATGACTGATTACACTTAATTTATTGCAAGTTAATTATTTAAGTAGTCACTACTAAAATGGATTTTAAATATCTGATTAATGTATTGTCAAAAATGTGATATTTTTATATTATTTGCTTAAATACTTGCCTTTCAATGATAAATAGATAAAATCTTGTTGTAGCACATGGGAAATTAAGAGATTTTTGTACTAAGCATATCCGTAAAAAAATCTATTTTTTCTACGAGCGTGCGCAAAGTAGCTACTTTGCGCACGCTACTCAGTGCGCAAAGTAGTACTTTCCCGCACGCCATGCGGGAAAGTGTGCGGGAAAGTAAAATTCTCTAAAATCACCAGAGACAAGAAAATGTTCATATATTTTTAGAAACTTTACACTTTTGGACTTTTTATGCAATATAAGAAACCGTTTTAAGTCATAATTATACTCTTTTCCTTAAAAGTTTCTGTAATTCGCGATATTGTAACTTACACCAAAAGCCATATATTTTGAAATCCTCGGTATAGTAGTGAAAAATTATGTCAAGCAACAATACTTATAATTGTCAGATTGACAGATTTTAAACAAATCTAGGTGTAAAACGAAGTGTCCCAAAAAACATAATCCTCAGCTTCGCTAGAAAGCCTTAAGAAAATGGATAGTTCTAATGACCCCAAGATTTACCAGAATGTATCCTGGCACGTGGAGAAAAATGTGATTGATCGAATTATTTATGCAACATAAGAAAACCGTTTTAACTCTTAATCATTCCCTTTTCTCTCAAAGCTTCCGTAATTGGCGTCATTACAACTTAAATCAAAAACCATATATTTTTAAGTCATGTCAGGTCAACAATAATAGTCATGTAAAGCAACAGTAGGTATAACTGACACATACTTTTTCTTTTATTTAAACACGGGTCATTATTATTCTGTGCTTGTTTGGACCGCGCTCGTAGAAAAAATATTGTTCCTAACACTTGCGCAAAGTGACTTCTCCGCACTCGACTGATTGACCGAACTCCGCTTGGCGTCGTTCGGTCAACACCAGTCGCGTGCGGAAAAGTATCACTTTGCGCACTTGTTAGGAAAATAACTATTTCGCACTTAATTTACATAAATAGCTATTTTATTCCTTTATTGTATTTAGTTCTTGACTTTTTAAACTTTTTCACTATTATTTTGTTCGATCCTATTCAGTAGGATTTACTACCTAGTTTTTTGACAATTATATTATTTTCCTCTGAAAAGTTTAGCTTGGCCAGCGAATAACAACTACGATAAGAAGATTCACTCTACGCGGCGGCACGTCAACGGTATGTCTCCTTCCCCGCGCGAAAACTAGCATGATACTGGCATGTGACCTTTGGACCCGGCGCACACTGGTCGAATTTCTAGGAAAGCTGGCCATAATAAGGTTTACGAGAAATAAGACATAAAAGTTATTAAGTATTACACGTTTAATATATCGTGTTTTAGACAAATAATTGTTGAATTTTTTGCTCATCATCTATATTTATATATAGGGAGTATCAATTATCACTAACGATAAAAAGCATGTATAAAAATCATTTGTATGTTCTTAAATCGTTTTAAAAAATGATTTTGAAAATTAAGGGCTCCTTCGTTGTAAAAAAAAGGGTTTTAAATTTTTAATTCGATGATCTAAATTTCGTTTTTGCAACGGTTAATTCAGGAGTCTCACGAGCAAAATTAATGTTAAGCGGACGACATGCAATTTTGCCATACATGTGTTTCAGAGTTATCGCTATTTGTAAAAATTAATCTAATAGGGACGAAACTAGTAAAAAATATAGAAGCACCAGTGCAGCTGTTGTTCAAAACACTTGCTTTGACTATCCCAAGGTAATATCAAAGCCATATTTACAAATTAAAACTAAATAATAAATTTTTATCTGCTGATTCAGCCAAAGTATTTATTACCTCTTTTTATAATAACATCAGTCTTACATCAGCAATAATGACTCTACCGAAATTTCAGTTTCAGTTTCACATACTACAATATTAGGGGATTAGGGGTGGGAGACTATAATCGATTATTCGATTCACTTTTAAGAAATTACCGATTAATCGACTTATCGATTAATATTTCAGAAAATATCGATAATCGATTATTTCGATTAATCGATTATTCAGTTATTTGCTAAAATATTAAGCGTTTAATCGATTATCCAATTTCTTGCCCACCCGTACCGATAAATTTACAACAGATATAGCTTTTAAAATTCCAATTTAATAATGCGTTGCGTTAAGGGTAATTTAAATGACATTTGAAAATACTTTCAGTACAACATATGAAGCAAAAAAAAATAGAGAAACGTAAATGCTCAAACAAGACAGCAGCAGGGAAAACTGCTCACGTTACAAACTTAGCCAATAAGGGATCATTTCGACGCGCCATTTTCTGATAATCTGGCTTAAGTTGTTGCACAATTAGGTATAACACAACACATAACCTCAACGGAGTGTTCGCACGTTAGCAGTATAGTACATCAGTCTTTATCTTTTTATTATGTATTTGGGCAAAACTATATGATAAGAAGGATCACTCTCCGCGGCGACATGTCAACGGTGTGTCTCCTTCCCCGCGCGAACACTTGCAGAATATCGGCAGGCCATGATACAAATAAAACAATCATGTTGGCAGGCGACCTTTGACGCGGCGGCCATAGACCAGCTCATCCTTTTGTCAGATTAATTTTCACGTCCAAATTCTATAGTCGAGTCAATATTCGATATAAGATAATATCGCTATTTTTTAGTTGTTTTGCATTACAAAATAGGAATGAAATATACAGTAAAAATATTGTGCGAAACCTTTAACCAATTTTAAAATCATCCAAAACGCCAAAATTTAATTGAATATTAAAAGATGGGACAAATTCGAGCAATATTTTCTTCTTGATGTCTTTTGTCAGAATATTAGTATTCGGAAATATGGTGAAATCATTAACACAAAATCAAAATCTTTTCAATATTAGTTATTACATACCTTGAGTATTGTTATCAATAATAACTAATTAAAAACGTTAACAGATTTTTGAAACAGCCAGTTGAATACAAACTTTATCAAAATATTTATTTGGTGATAATAATAAAAAAACCATAACGTAAGTTTGACAGGGCGCTGCAAACAATTCAGAAGATATCAATTGTGTTTTTACAAAGCCAAATAGAGTATTAGAGTGCTATAAATAATTTCGTCATAGATTTGATTAGATATAACGCAAACGAAAATATAGTTTATGACCAGCTTTTATTTAAATTCAACCTGTGTGCGGCGAGTTCGCCGAACGTTACCAGGCAACGAAGACGATTCCTTTGTAGCGCTCTCTTGCCATTAAGTGGGCCTTCTTGTCATAGTTAATATTCGCTGGCTTGGCTAAGAACTTATTACGAATGCAGAATGATAAGATGGCCGGTTATAATTTTGTGAGGAAATGTTAAATATAACTATGGCAATATCAAATTGGAGGCGTCTGATATTTTAGTCATGAAGCAATTGAACGGCTCAATTCATAGTCTCAGTTGTCGTTATAAGGCATATAAAAATCATCTCTAGTTCCAAGAAGCACACACATCCAAGCTCTTCAAAAAAAAAAAAAACGTAATGATTGCAATTATGAGAAATATAATTATTGATGCCATTTATGGCGTTCTTGACGGGCCATTGTATACTTAGAGCGTTTGGAACTAGCCGGTCGCGTGCCTACCATTGAAGCTGTTATCTGATCCGGTTACCAGCAGGATGGAGTCTGCTCTAATTTTGCCTCCTTATTAGCAGAACTTTTTCATAAGGAATTTCCTGGGCGTGTAGTGAATGGAATAACCACTATGTTGCCAGACCCTACTTCTCTAAGAAAGACGTTCTTGGGTTGAGTGGTATAGTATAGACGATGTATAGGTCTTCCTTGATGTCTTCGGCGCAAATTTGCCCCTCAAGGCCTCTCAGGACAAAAGCGTGTGTTTTGTCGGCAGGAGCAGGGTAGGTGTGGAACTCCTGGTTTTCAGTTATGAGGCTCCGTTTTAAATTTTGCCAGTCGCAGGCGTCTTTGCAATAAACAACCACTGAGTTCTTTGCATATTTAATATCGAATTTCTTCTTGACGAATGTTTTAATGGTCGACAAAAAGTTTTTGTGACATGCAAACACGAAATCGTACCACTGGACCACCAGGAGCATTGGAAGTAATTTGCTGAAACGTAAAGTAATTGGTAATTCTATTCGTTTAGCCAACGTTGCAAAGAATTGGCAACGTTGCGCTTCCTCTCAGCTGATTTATATTTTGTGACCGTGGCTGTTTAGGGTTAAATCACTATACATCGGGAATATAACAGAGCTCTCAGGAATGTTCTCGGTAGGTTTCATGCGAAAATAATGTGGACGCAGCAAGTTAGTTGATAGGGTAGCCCAAAAACATACAGATGTTTGCGAGCCGTGACAATGCTCTTACTATCATAGGTATGACGCGTCTATTATGAAATATATATTTGTCACACATGTTTTGTATACATCATCAAATAATGAATGACATTGACCATACATTCAGTCCGCGCCTTATTCTACATCATTATGGCAGGAAGATGATATTAGTTGGTGTCGAAGTAGTAGTAATTGTCCCTATATAACTTTAGGTCGAATAACGCTTGAGGGGCGAGGCGAACAAAATGTACTGGGGCGACATTATGTGACTAGTAACGGTAATACAAATTCGTGGTGATCATGTTAAAGGTGAGTAATTGACTCCCCATGAGGATCTCACGACGTATTATAATACAAAATTTTTTGGTTATTTTGCCAAAAACAACCATCATCATCATCAAGCAGCCTGTCTCGTCCACTGCTGAACATAGGCTTCTCTCAATATTCCCAAATTTTTCCGGTCCTGAGCAGCATGAATCCAGTTTGTCGAAATGCGTTTTACATCATCGGTCCATCTGGTTGGTGGTCGTCCCTGGTTTCTGAAGGCTTGATATCTGGGTCGCCATTCTATAATTTTTTTGGTCCATTTTTCTTGTGGCATTCTTGCTACATGTCCAGCCCAACTCCATTTTAAGCAAGCCATTCGCTCTACCGCATCTGTAACCCCGGTTCTCTGTCGTATTGCTTCATTGGAAACTCTGTAATTCCCAACAGAGAACGTTTCATGGCGCGTTGTGTAACTCACTTTATTTACTGATTCCTTCGTTAACGTTGAAGTCTCTGAACCGTAGGTCATGACAGGCAAGATTCATTGATCAAAAACCTTGCGTTTAAGGCACAACAGAATCTCTGACTTAAATATATGTTTAAGTTTACCATAAGCTGCCCATGTTAGTCTAATTCTCCGCTCGATTTCACATGTTTCATTATCTCTACCATATCTCTGATCTCATGTCCTAGATATTTATTGGATGTCACTTGGAAGATCTCTTTTCCCTGTACCAGAAGGTTTTGGCTAGGGACCAGGTTTGTCATGAATTCCGTTTTTGTTGCGTTAATTTTGAGACCAACTTTGTGTGAGGCAGATGTCAGTTTTGACAGCGTTTTTTCTGCTTTACCTAAGCCATCTGATATCAATACAATGTCGTCGGTGAATCGGAGGTGATTAAGATCTTTTCCATCGATATATTCAATATTTTTGACCATGTGTTCCAGAAGCGTGGTAAACAGCTTAGGCGAGATTGTGTCTCCCTGTCGAACTCCACGTTGTATCTTAAATTTATCGGTCTTCACTTGCAGTTGAGTGGTTGTAGATATGTTGTAGGATGGCAGAGTATCTACTGTCAACTCGGCAGTCAGCAAGTGCATTGAACATCTTATTGTGTCTGATAGAGTCAAAGGCTTTTTCATAGTCCACAAACACTAGCACGAGCGGTTTGTTCTATTCGACGACTTTTCTATTAAGGTTTTAATAACCTGCAGATGGTCATTAGTTCCGTACCCGGCTCGAAAACCTGCCTGTTCTGTAATAGTAATAATTTTCCTGTAGAGTTGTGACAGTCAGCTAATTGGCCTATAGTTGTTTAAGTTTGCAATATTTTCCTTTTTGTGCATAATAACTATTATGTCATTATTCCAGTCTGTAGGGGTTGTTGCTTCTATAAGACATTTATTAAATAAGACTGTTATTGCCTTCAGTAGTATCTCTCCCCCTTCCTTGACTGCCTCAATCACAATACCATCCTCACCAGGATCTTTACCGTTCTTTATCTCTGATAGTGATTTCTTAACTTCCCATGTAGTTATTTCCAGCAGCTCTTCCAATCCCTGATTAAGGATATGAGGAATTGTCCGGAGATCCTTTTCTTCTGGTCTTTCGCTGTACAGGTTTGAATAAAAGTATTTTATGATTTCCAAGATTTCTTTTTTATCTGTGGTGGGTTACCCATCTTTATTCTCCAGTTTATTAATCTCTGTTTTTCCTTATGAGAGTTTTTCTTGAGTACTTTCATGCTTTTATTCTCTTCAATAGTCCTTGTTATCCATTTGTTGTTATAATCACTCACATCTTTTCGAACTGCCTTTGATATGTTCCTATTTATCTGTCTCAACTGGTTTTCGTTTCTCGGGTGTTTCTGTAACATTTTCGCCTCTGTCTCATAAGAAGTTTTGTATTTGTTGAGATTTTTTCGTCTTTGTTATTTACTCTTGAACAGTGTTCTTGCCGGACTGCTTCTATCGAATTTCTTATGGAGGTATGCAGTGTTTCTATATCCATTTGATTTATATTTCCTAGGTGCTCGTTTATGGTTCGTTGGTATTCACTACTATTTTCGACTGTTGCTTTTTGTCCTAGTGAGTGTTGCCCTCTCTCTTCGTACGTTCATTCTTATTGTTGCCCTGACCATTCTATGGTCACTACCTACCGACAGCCGATTTAGTACTGTAACATCCTGTACATGTCGCTTCTTGTCGGTGAAAAAATCGATCTCGTTTTTTGTATTTCCTTCAGGACTGTTCCATGTCCATTTTCGATGTTCGGCTTTCATAAAGAAAATATTCATAGCGTACAGACCATGTTCCAGGAGGAACTGTAGTAGGGTATTTCCTCTTTCATTTCTCTCCCCTATTCCATGTTGTCCCAAGGAGAACTCGCTTTCGTCCTGCTTCTTACCAACTTTCGCATTAAAGTCCAACGCCATGAAAGAAAAATATGTTGGAACTTTAGATAAGGCCATTGCAACATCGTCATAGACGTCTCAACTTCCTCGTCTGTATGCGTTGAGGTTGGAGCATAGGCCTGGATAAATTTGATGCTGTATCTTTGATTCAATTTCAGTACCACAAAACAGACTCTAGGGCTTATACTCTCTAGATGTTCGATATCTTTCACCCATTTTTTATGTATTATAAAGCCCACTCCGCCATCTGAACTTTCTTGATTTCCTCTGTAATAGTGTGACGTTTGGGTTGGCTATGTTGACCATGTCGTGCCATCACCCCTTACACCCCCAAAAACAATATATACAATAAAATAAAAAAGTCGAATTTCTATTTTTATTTTAATATTGTATTAATAAGAGAACCAAATGTCTCATTGCTATACTGTGATTCACCATCTTAATGGCTTTAAGAGACGGCAAAAGGAGTATCAAGTCAAGGACTCAATATAAAATTTCGTTAAATGGGTTATAAATCGCAATTTGATAGGCGCCAACTTCCCGGCGACTCTCTTTTCATTAACAATAAATAAACCACATCTTGGTTCTAATTATAGCTTTGTTAGAATTGTTTTATTAAGCGGAAGCTATTTTGTCATAAAATGTGTAATATCCACATTATTCGCAAATGTGCCAAGGTTAACGCTCACTAACTACATTTCACTTTCAAGAAATGTGTTAGTTATTTAATAAAACGGCAGATATCATATATTGTTATATTTAACGGACTAATAAGTAATAAAAAACATGACCAGAAGCACCGAGAAATAAATAAACTGCTCATTACTTAAAATTACATAACCCGAAAGGTTAAATAGCATGTAAACAAGTCATCTTTATGCAAATTATTTACAAAACGCGCGTTTTATGTTGTTCTTTATAAAGCCGCCTGTTTACATTACTTTTTCTTAGATTAGTTTTTAGTTTAGTACTTATAGACCTTTCGTGAGCTTTATTGCTACTAGGACCGACAAAGCTTTACACTGTGAATGTAGGCACTTCATACTAAATCTAATGTTATCTTGACCTTAAAGCGTGTTAGAAGTTCTTAATATGACTCCCAATAAAGTTCTGCCAGGATTTATATAGAACGCCAGCGGCCAATCTTGAAAGTAAATTGTCTATTTGAAAGCATTAGGTAGATATTCATAGTTATATCCACACCGCTTATAACCTCAACGACCAAAAGAAGACATTAAGGAACTTTTCCATGTAGGAGTACTACGTTTGTAGCAGAGGGTGAAATAAGGATATAAGCTGTTAAGAATTAAAGTCGTAATGACGAGTAATACCCACCTACAATCAACAAGAAGGGAGCACCGAACCTATATTTCCCCTTCGGATTTTTCGAATCGAATGCATGTCTCCGTATTATCTGTGAGTTATTAAGGACCTGATCATGATCTACATATTCTTGATAACTTATAATGAGAGTCTTCTAGACTGGTAGCTTACAATGGTTTCTATGACAATTATATTCTTTGTATACGGATACGGGTAACGAAGGGGGTGGTGAGGCATAAATATGTTTTGCATTTACCAGGACCTGTTAGTGCTGCTTTTGAGTGGCGAAGTCCTTCTGCCGTTTTCCACCTGGTGCTCCATTCTCAAATTGCTGGTTTCCATGGTGAGTGGTAGTATTGGTTCTGGACCAATTGGTTTTTTACGAAACGCTTTCTTGGCAAAAGTGTCTGCTCTTCCATTACCAAGGTCTCAGTTGTGCCCTTTTTTTCAGGCGATGGTTACTCTGTTTTCTGCAGATATTTGGTTTAGTGATTTTATGCACTCCTTAACCATCAAGCTTCTGGTCTCCATTTTGTTGAGTGTTGGTACAACTGTCTTGCTGTCCGTGACGAACATTATATCATTGTTTGTGATTTGAATATGATGCTGAAATAGCCTAATAGTGGGGTTGAGTCATCGCGGGGATGTCCTCAGGGGGGGGTTTTGTCCCCCTTTCTGTGGTGTCTAGTGGTGGACGAGATCCTACGCATCCTGAGAGCAGAGCATGGGGTCTATGTATAGCCCTATGCAGACGATGTTGTGATTATGGCACAAGGTACTGAGGTGGGAATATTGCAGAGGCTTCTGGAGGAAGCACTGACAAGGTTCTCACAGTGGTGTAGGGATAACGAACTCGGAGCGAATCCCAACAAGGTAGAGATGGTCATCTTCACCAGGAAAAGGAAGCTGGAGGTCTCTCCCAACATCACGTTGGAAGGAACCCCCCTTGTGGCTAAGAAATGCGTCAAGTACCTGGGTGTCTGGTTGGACTCCAAACTGACCTTTCAGGAACACATTCGGTTCAAGACCGCGGCGGCGCTCAGTGCCCTGTGGGCTTGCCGCAGGGCGCTGGGAGGGACCTGGGGACTTGGGCCGAAAACCATGTTATGGATCTATAGGACGATGATCGCTCCGATGCTCATGCACGGATCGGTTGTTTGGTGGCCAGGATCCATGAAAATGGCGTCCAGACTAGTGCTGGACAAATTACAGCGACTTGCATGCCTCTGCATCACCGGGGCTATGAGGACGGCGCCCACGAGGGCCCTGGAGGTGCTGGTGGGGTTGCCCCGTTGGCGGACCGGGTGAGGCACGAGGCAGCCAGAGCGGCTATGAGATTGGCTGATACGGGGATGTGGAGTGACAACGGCTCCTGCCAGGGCCATTGTGGTCTATGGCGGGGCTTGTCTGGGGACCTAGCCATTCTGGGGATGCCAGGTGACGCGATGGTTCCTGAGATAGGCTTTCCCGAGGGGCTGAACTTCCTCTTCCCTACAAAGGAGGATTGGACGGAGGGAAGGACGGGAACCTGGGATGGGCTAGTCTGGTTCACAGACGGGTCCAGAATGGGAACAATGTCCGGAGCTGGTGCGTACTGTGAGGCCCTGGGGCGGGAGCTATCTGCCTCACTGGGCGAGCACACTACGGTTTTCCAAGCGGAAATTTTTGCGATCATGATGGGGGTCTGGGAGTCGTTAAGGCTCAATGTCGTTGGCGGGAGGATTTTCTTCTGCTCCGACAGCAAGGCCGCACTCATGGCGCTGAAGTCGGTCCGCACGCGCTCTCTGTTGGTAAGGGAGGGCAGAAGCTGGCTGATTGAACTTACAAAGGTTAAAAAGGTCACGCTGGTCTGGGTACCGGGACACTCGGGTGTACCGGGAAACGAGGCCGCTGATGCCTTAGCCAGAGAAGGCTCCGCACGCAGACACTTGGGGCTGGTCCCTGTGTGGGGATCGCTCAGTGTGTTCGCGAAAGAGCCTTGGAGGCCTGGATGGAGGGTCGGGCGGAGGAGGTATGGCGGACGGCTCCGGGGATGAGACAGACCAGGCTCATGATACATGGGCTCGCGAAGAGTCTCGCCAGGGGGCTGTTGTGCCTACCTAGGAACGAGTGCAGGGCCCTGGTAGGATTCTACACAGGGCACTGTAGGCTTAGACGGCACCTGACCCTGCTGAGAATTGCAGAGGAGGGGGAGTGTAGATGGTGCATGGAGGACGACGAGACCCCATACCATCTACTTACGGAATGCCTCGCTTTCGCTTGGGCAAGATACAGAATCTTTGGCGTGACGTCGATCGAGCCAGATTCAGTGCGTCGTGTTAGTCTGAAGGAGATGCGGGCTTTCTTAAGGAGGACCGGCATCCTGGAGGTTCTCTAATGCGGGCTGGGGGCACAACGGGCCCAATTGGTGGCCTAAGTGCAAGGCCCGCTAGGGGCCACCCCTTCTGATACTGATACTGATACTGATAGCCTAATAGTATCTTGGCCTGAGATTCTTTTTGATCCGTCCGTGTAGATGTACACAGATCATTTATTGAATCTAGTTTGATTCTGAACCGTTTGTCGAAAATGTAATTTCTGACCACCAGGTATGTGCTCACTTTCATAGCTGGTTGTATGTGGTATGCCTCGTTTAGAGCTGTTGCGTGTCGAGGTCCCTAGTTTTTTCCTCTCCACGTACCCGTAGAGTTCCAGCGTACTGCGGTTACCTGTGCTTCATTTCTCACGAAAATATCTAACGGAGACAGGTTTTAAAGTATTTCCACTGTCTTGGTGGGAGTGGTTTTCATTGCTCCAGTGATAGCTATGCATGCTAAATATTGGAGGCGGGACATTTTGGCTTGAGCTGTTGTTTTTCCTCATCGTGGCCACCAAACTAGTGCACCATATGCAAACATATGCCTGATGACAGCTGTGTATATCCAGTATGTGATTTTAGGTGACAGTCCCTATGTCGACCATATCGCACTCCTACACTGGTAAAAGGCTCGGACAGCTTTCTCATACTTAAGATCTAGGTGGCGCTGCCAGTTAAGCTCCTTGTCTAGGCTGATTTCTAGATATTTTACTTCTTTTGATAGCTTGAGTCGTGACCCGAACAAAGAGAGTGGATTGAATTTCAATATCTCCTTCTTGTAAATAGCACAAGTTCTGTTTTGTTGGGATTGACCGAAAGTGAGTTTTCGTTGCACCATCTCTCTACTATTTTGAAAGCTCTGTTCATTAACTCTGACAGAACCTTTTCGAACTTGCCCACAACAATGATTGTTATGTCATCAGCGTATCCGATCACAAAGAGTCCTGCTTTGTTCAGGTTTTCTAGGAGGTTGTTTACGTTCACATTCGAGAGCAGCGGAGAGAGTAACCCTCCTTGGGGACATCCTCTCGTTACGAGTGCTGTGACAGTTTTGTTACCTATAGTTAGGTTTACTGCTCTAAGTTTCAGCGTATTGGCTATCCATCCCCTCATGGGGTGGACTCTATGGTTTGTTAGTGCCGTATATTATACTGAAAGTAGCCTTATCAAAAGCTCATTCAATGTCGAGATACGCTCCGAGAGCGTATCCTTGTCGGTGCAAGGCTTCTTCAGTTGTTTGAACTACGCAGTGATGTGTTGTTTTGTAGATTTTCCAGCCTGATATGCTTGTTAGTTGGATGGATATCATGGTATGGTACGATATCTCCTCTAAGGTATTCTTTCTAGCGTTTCCATAAAAAATGAGTTTAGGCTGATCGGTCTGTATGATTTTGGTTCAGAGTAGTCCTTTGGTATGTGGGACTTAAGAAAGATGGTTGTTCTATTAGATAGGTAACAATCAAAGTTATAAAACAATTATCGATCTAACAGTTGCAAAGAGTGGCAGATTTTTGCACGAGTCGTGCACATTTGTCAACCGGTTAAGTAAATAACACTTTGCATGTGTTATTTTTTAAACGATAGCTTCAACATCTAGCAAAAAATCCCAATATCTTATATTTGTGCGCATGACAGTCTTGCTGAGTAATATATGTGGTCATGACAGTATGTATTATTATGTTACAGCTTATACGAGAAGTTAGTTAATTCGTTAATTAGCCGGCTAAAACGCGAATTAGTCAGATGCCACGGATAAAACCCGAATGTGTGCGAATTTCGCGTATTATCCAGAAAGGCAATCAAGAAAAACCACCAATTGTGGTAATCTACTCCAATAGCAATGCGTCACTAAAGGCAATCAAGACCAACAGTACAACATCTAAACTGGTAGAGAGTTGCTGCAAGGCATTAAGCGAGCTGGGTAGCCAAAATAAAGTGACTCTAGCTTGGGTTCAGGGGCACGAAGGCCACCGCGGGCAATGAATAGCCAAATCAGGCTCGTCAGGCTTTTTGGTGGAACCAGAACTCTGGTGGGGTAGTCAGAGGCATCCGTTACGAAATGAGTAATAGCAACGGAGTCTTAGGAATGATGGAACGTCTAACCAGGTTATAGACAAACTAAGACATTTATTAACAGTTCCTCAGCAAAGCTCACAGCTCACTTGTTAAACCACAATAGAGAGGCTGTCATGCTGTCAGTGACGATTGAAAAGGACCCTTTTAAGCTTGATAGGCCTGGCAGATGCAACTGTATGCAGGTTCGGCCAAGAAGGAGAGGAAACTACGATTCACGCTCTCTGCCACTGTGAGGGTATCGTTAGGGCGCGTTCCAAACGAATGGGCGAAACCAATCCAGTAGTTACATGCTACACTGAGAGGTCATTATCTAGGCTATGGAGTGTAATCAGATATACAAAACTAGATAAGGTGCTCTATATATTTTTACAACATTAACGTTATACAGAACATGCTCAGTGCTCCAAGATAAACTATTACACTATTAACCGATACCGTGTTACCAGGCTGGTTGCATACATCTGATTTTTTAATACCATTGGTCTGATAAAGTTTGTCGAACGAGTCTGTATCTACGGAAGGAATGTGGCTTGGCCGAGCGGTGTTGTCACATGCTCATGTCGTGCCACCTACCGCCGATTTTGCCTCTTACCTCCGTTTGTAGACACAGACTCGTTTGACAAACTATAGGATTATTGGATTCGGGCATCTGAATGTCCAAAATCATTTTTGTATTGAGAATGTATCATATTTTCCCTGCGTTACGAAAATAAAAATGTTATTGCTAGTAGTTCGCTGTCGCTGATCTTGTTAAGAACTCTTGCAACACCACTGGATAAAGTGGAATATCACAACGTTGTAAGCTACATAAAATCGGATGTGTGCGATATCAACCCATAGTTTATAATCCGATTCTTGGACCGACTAATTGGATCAAAAAATCTGATGTGTGGGGCCGGCAGACGGAGAATTAACGTAAAGTTAATAATTTATACAGTGAATGCAATGTATAAGTAATTATACAATTATCATTAAAATACTAGGTAATGATGAAAAATGTATAGCTATTGTAAAACAGAGTTCAAATATAACTATTGGTAACGTTGATTTTCAAGACGGATAGAGCCTCTCATGAAAAGATTGGAATTTACTGCGCTCGACAATTTATATTTTTTGTTGCACTGTGTAGGTTATACAAAGTCCTGCTATAGTGTGTCCGACTTCTTTTTGTATCTGTCATACTACAGTTAAAAAATTCGTTCTAGTGCTAAAACACTAAAATATGTGTAATCAGAGCTATAGAGACCCGATGCATTATTGCAGCACCCTGTATATAAACTAATCTCTTACAAGTGGGAAAAATCCATAAGAACATTAGTAAAAAAATCATGTGTGCAGTTCACACGCGGTAGCGTATAAAGCTAAACTGAGCGGTCATCCATCCAAGTATTAATCACGCCCGACGTTGCTTAATTTCAGTGATCTAATGGGAACTACTTTTTACTTTTTACTCTTAACAAAAAATGTAACAACTGTATATTTGTGTTCTATCTCATTCTCTCTCGCAGGCTCCAGCCTATAGATCCTATGTCGCTTTTTCGTTTCATCGAGTCTCAAATCACACCCGTGCTAAAGAAGTTTTCACTTCAATAATGTGGCACAAAAACTAATATTCCCTTTTACCAACAGAGTCTTTTTCGAAAACTGATCTCGCTTAAATCTGTTATTTTGTTTGAATAAACTTTTAAATTAAGATGTATTAATTACCTACGTACGAAAAATTGCATTCTACATGTATTTGAGGAACAGTCCAAAGCTATATTATTTCACATTTATTCGTCGCAAAATACTATCCTGCATTGTGACTGATATTTATTGTAGTAAGTAAGGATTTTAAATTTAAATGATTATATTTATTTTTTAAATCGTCATGTTACAAACATTGTGTTATTGAAAATAACATTCCTCTATTGCTGTGCATATCAATTAAATGCGGTCACTAATAATTATCAGTTGTTAAAACATATTGCTACGATTTTAAATGACTTCATATACATTTAAAGATATGACATATTCTAGATTATATTAATACTTCTTAATTAGATTAAAAATTTTAATCCAATGTAAGTTGACTTTTGAAAGGAAAACAACGAAGTTTTAAAAATTTCCACAATTTATTTTTATTAACCGTGACACGTGTTTTAAATTTAATTTAAATTATTTGGAAAGAATGGAAATTAACAAAAAGAAAAAGTCAGGTTTATTATTGAATGAACAATTAGAAACTAGTAATTCCCCACTGTTGAATTTATATTCATAATAACTTAAAAAAATATTGTCGTCTTTCCTTCCTTCATTAGTAATACCGATATTAATAGCATAAGTACCTACCCATATTATGTACCCAATATTACTTGGAATTTCCATACCCCCTTTTTTCTTTCTTTTTTGTTGTATGTCGGTTTCCTCTGTACCTACTTAGGATATTTTACTCTTAGCATAATCTTAGTTAGTCCGTTTGAGAAAGGCACCGTGTGCCGAAACACGTGTCACGGTTAATAAAAATAAATTGCGGAAATTTTTAAAACTTCGTTGTATTCCTTTCAAAAGTTTGCAATGAATTTCCATCAAGTATCAGCTAAATCCATCGATTTCAATGTAAGTTGAATCAATATAAATAAATGGAGCCAGAAAATATGCAATGCTACTAAACAGTAGTGTATCTACTTAAAATGCATTCATTTTTAAGTTTCTGTTTCAATGACCTATTGAAGTGAAACTTCTTTAGGCTCGCTGCAATCTGCATGTTAGAATATGAATCATGGAGAGGCAACTGGCGAACGTGTTACGCGGACGCGGACGTTATGAAACGTTGCATACAAAGTGTAGGGTATTTTCCGTTTTGCCATAAGATTGACTTTTGCTGTAACAACATTATAAATCCGTTTGGCATAATCGGCTACCGTCCTTATTGTGTTGTAAAGGCCGTTTTCGCATGTCATCGTTAGAATAACTGCCCTGAGTCAGCAATAGCAAGATTCCCATTTGAGCAGGCAGCGCATCGCAGCGCAGTGCTGCGCATCACGAGCAGCGATTTTAAGATTAGGTATTTCCACTTGAGCAGCATCTGACAGCACACGAGCTCACAAGCAGCAAAAATAATCAGCCTTGTGTAGTGCTGTATTTTGTGACAATGTTGACAGCAGAGGAGACGTCTACCATTTAATCATCAGACGATATGATATTATTAACAGCTATATGCTAATAACATGAAGAAAATAAAAGACAAAACAAAATAAAATATTGGGTGCATGATATATTTCGAGCATGGTTGGAGGATGGTGAAGTTCATACACTTTTCAGGCGACTCCAGGATTATGAACGAAAATTTTATAAATATTCAAACATTCAAACTAAAAAAAGTACCGATTGCTGCATGTATTCGATGCTTCGTTCAATTCGTACTACTCCATCAGCTAGCAGAGCAGTGCGCTGAGAAGCAGCGTGCTGCGTTCCAATGCTCAGGTAAGAATAAAAATTTTGCGGAGCGCGACGCTGCGCTAGTTAGGTGGGAACGGTGTCATTTAATAACTTGTAGGCAACAAGGCAACTGAAAGCAGCATTTTACTGTGCCGCGCTGTGCTGCAACTCGCTGCTTGATGCTGCTCCAATGGGAATTGACCTTTAAGGCCTTTTTAACAAATAATAAGAATAACATGGATGGTACTCGACTTCGTAACATCTCATATGATGAAGTTTCAGTTCTGATGTGTGGTCCACAAGCACACCCTTTTTGTAAAAATAATTGTGTTAGCTCATATACATGTAAAATTTCTTCAGGATTTAGCAACATGTAACATAACCCAAACTAGCTTAAATATTGCTTTCATTGGTGCAGTAAATAAATACAGGACGCCTTAGCCAGATAAGGCTTCGCGCGTAGATACATATGGCCTGATCCCCGCCCGTGTGGGGACCGCCCTGGATGGAGGGTCTAGCTGAAGAAGTATGGCGGATGGCTCCGGGGATGAGACAGACAGGCTCATGTTACATGGGCCCGCGAAGAGACTGGCCAGAGTTGATGGGTCTACCAAGGAAGGAGTGCAGGGCGCTGCGCGCTGGTGGGGTTCTATACAGAGCGCTGTAGGCTTAGACGGCACCTGACTGCTGAGAAATGTAGAGGATAGGAAGTGTAGATGGTGCATGGATGGACGACGATGAGATCCCATACCATCTACTTACGGAATGCCCCGCCTAGCGTGGGCAAGTTTTAGAATCTTTGGCCTGACGCTGATCCAGCCGTATTCAATTTGTCGTGTTAGTCTGAAGGCGAGGCGGGCTTTCTTAAGGAAGGTCAGCATACTGGAGGTTTTCTAATGCTGGCTGGGGACACAACGGGTCCAACTGGTGGTCTAAGTGCAAGGCCCGCCAGGGAGGGAGGGGGCATACCTTATGATATCGATACTGATACTGATAGTCTATTCAAGTTAAAGAAAAGTGACGCGTAAATAAATGCACGGCCGGAAAACGTCATGACTGACAGGTTTGTGCTCGAAAACAAGGTGTTATGATCTGTTGACCAATAGCAGTGTATCTTTAGCCTGACCACGTGGATATCACTAAGCATTGTTTACGCGTCACTTTCCTTTAACTTGAATAGACTATAGACGTTCACATTACTTTACTGCCAAAAATTAAACAATAGGCTGTATCATCAGTATTTTTGTTATATGAAAATAGTAAACCTGAATATATAACCTGAACTATAATATACCTACCAACTGTATGTTATCTGTGGATTTGTGTGCAAATTGTTAATTAAAACCTGTAATTGCATTTATCTATAGACCAAAGAATGTACCAATAACTGACATTTTCTGATGATTTTATTTGACATTCTTGTTGCGTTTAAAAGAACTGACGCCGCCTGCAAAGTAAATAAGTTTTTAACAGAAATACCTATGCAAAAACCAGATGCCTCTGAGATATTGTGTTATCTTTTTCCCCACCAGAGTCTTGTTGAAATTTTCTATATCGGATCGATTCTAATATATCAAAATTCGAATAACAATAATTGACAGAAATACACCATATATATTAGTGGACTTTTGAATTCTGCGAGAAATTCTAAGATAGTTGATGTAACATATCATTAAAACAACGCTGTTAAAAAAATTATGAGGTACAAAAACTAATATTCTCCTTTACTAAAAAAAACTGTTATTTTAACCGTTGACACTAACGAAACGACTTATTGTTTTATGGTATATTATCTGCTATGAATCGACAAATATAGTATAATTATTTATGTTACGAATGAATAAATGAATGAGTTTTAAAATGTGGGCGGAAGATTCTTTGCACGTAGGTCACCAATCTGAGCCCATCGTGCACCCACTCACATACCATTTCAGCACGCAGTTTCCGAAGTGCACTTCTCTTGCCCAGCCAACGCAACGCTGGATAGTTGGCAAGGACATGAATGGATGATTCCTCGACCTCCATGCCCCACCTGCATTCCGGATCTTCTACAATCCGCAGTGCGTGCAAATGCCGGTTCAACAAGGGTGCGAGGAGCCCTGTCACACGCATCAAGTCCCCATCTCCAAAGCCATTAGAGCCTTCACCCTACTAGACACTGGGTCTCCCAAGAGAAGCACAGTTTGTCTCATATTGGAGTAGTCTACCATTGGCCTGCTCATTCATTGCGTCGTTCCTTAGGATGTCGGCGGCCATACTGTAGGACACCTATTTCAGGTTCAGGTCCCATTGGACGCATTGCGGAACTCTCTCCTACCACACGATCGATTTATGTTGGGAAAACGAGGTTAATTCTAAGTCGCTAAACGCATACAATTTTCAATACTAATAATTTTTCTCAGATTTACGTTAGGGAGCGTTTTAATTGTAAAGAATTCTGTTATTATTCATAGAATGTTAGTAAACAGAGTTTTTGCCAATTAAAGATGTCTTACAATGCAAAGGTTGTGGACGGCACTCTGAATGATATCTTCGGGCCTTGACATTTTCATGTGGCATCTGCTTGATAGCAATTTCTTCACATCTTCACATATTTAATGTAAATTTCGTATATTATTGTGCGCGTAACTTGTTACCAGGATTTTCTGCTTTTGTCCTTGCATTGCACCAAGTTTCGGACTTAAAAACTAGAAGGTCAACTCTTGAATTTGCCTGCGGTGCTTTTAAAAAACGTAAGCATTGTCATAGCTAGCTTACGCATGTGCATGGTGGCACCTTTTCATTTTAGTGGCTATTGAGGAAACTATAGAAGGCACTAATCTGACCACGCATTTTCGAGCTCGATTTTAAAACAAAATTCAACCATGCAAATAAGTCAAGATTAACTTGATTAGTTTTTGAACTAGATAGTGCTTTTGGAAATTGGTCAATTTCATATATATATTTTTCTGTAAAATCCAGAGGGGTTCTTAGATTTTCATCGGTCATAATTTTTGAACATGGACATAAAATGTATGTATATTAAATTCTTATTTTATTTTAAATATTATCTTTTATAATAATCCACACCTTATATTTAGGTTACTTAATATATTGTGTTTTCTTATTTTTCATTACAATTTTATTTTATTAACATATTATATATAGTTTTTACAAAATAACTGAAATATAGTATTAAAATATAATATATTGAGCTAAAAACATGATATCCTAAACTCCAATTTAAAATAGTACAACAAGTATTTCTTGATGACCAAAAGTATCTAGAACCTATATAAATTCAATATGGTTTTTCACAAAAATAACATTAATAAATAATAAATGCCACCTTACTGAAGCGACACATAAGTGAAGTGTCTTACTATTTTTATAGATTTTTAAATTGCCATCTTCAAATATGATTCAGTTGGTTTCTATTGACATATATATATTTTTTTCAGATCCTTCTAGTGTCAAACAATCGGCTCTCTGCTCTGCCGGACGACCTCTACAAAATGTCTCAGTTAACCGAATTGGACGCCTCTTGCAACCAAATCACACATTTTCCACCACGGATGGGAGAACTGAAGTCTCTTCAATCCTTGGTGTTACGTAGCAACCTCCTTTTGGCTGTGCCTATCGAAGTGACGTACTTAAGACTGATGAGGCTGGACCTCAGAGCTAATCGTATCAGCATATTGCCGATAGAAATAAGACAGATGGATAACTTGATCGATTTGTTAGTTGACGAGAATCCGCTGACTAGCCCACCTGCAAGTGTAAGTAGTAATTAACCAATTTTGATGAACATAGAAGTAGTTTATACAATTTTATCGATATTTAGACATATTTAAAATTATATAAGAAGTAGGTCTTCTACCGATGTTGGGGTGGACCGTAGAGTCAGTGTCAGTTGGGTGAAGGCGCCACTAAATTCTCTAAAAAGAAGATATCAATGATTTTTAAGCAATGAAATTAGGGTAGTAAAATTTTGAAAAATACCCTATCTAAGAATATTAAGAATCCTGAAAGGAAATTGCATAAACTCAACTTGACTTTGACTTCAGCAGACCAAAAACATCAATGGTCATAATTAAACTATTTATTTAAATATTAAGTATATTCTCATACAGAATCAGTACAATTGAAAATTTTGTATCCCCGAAAATTTAATCGATTAGTAAATTTGACTAGAATGAAATGCCGTCACTTTCATTGGATAGTAAAAAGTACAATTGAAAATTAATTAGGTCTTAAACTTAACTGAGGTTATGGATAGCACTTAAAATAATAATAAAATTCTTTTAAATAAGTTCCTTTTTTAATATTCTTAACTAAAGGTTGAATTTTTAGTCTGACTAAGTAAGAGATAATCACAGAACGCCTTAAATAAAACTCATTAAATAAAGATTAATCCCCAGAATATTATAATTTATTTCATGGCAACGATAATATCAGTGGACAAATAAGCAGTTAACAAAATATTACCAACTTAAATTGACCTCTGAAGAAAATATATGGTCAATAAAAGTCTACAGGGGGAATCGAAGTGAGCTCCATTCGGTAACCTGCTTATAGACAAAAACCTAAAAGTTATAGTTATGTAAGACAGTCTACTGACGTAAGGCTTACAGCAAATTACAGTAAGTGCGTAGCATTTAAGTAAGTTTGCATAATACAAAAAAAGTAAATCAGACAATTGCAATGATATTAGCAAGACATTTGCTAACCAAGATAATATCGTATATGGTAATGAAGAAATTGGTATTAATGAATCAAATAACGGTAAGAAACGGTATTAGAGACGATAAAAGATAAACGATAGAGGTAGGGCAAGTAAAGTAAGTAATTAGGTGGTCTATGTGCATGTTATTTTCATATGATGGTCATCGGATTGATGGCTATTCCCATACGGCTAGTTAGTTGGCCGCTTACCCCAATTATTGCTGTACTGTGCCATGTGAAGCTGCACGTCACACCATGTGGGTCAACATCAGTCCGATAAACGGGGTCTCAAACTAGCGAAAGATCGGGGAATGAAGGCCCCTAGTTAAATTATAAATAATTTTAACTATCTAATATAGAAACAAAAAGATATAACATACCTTTTTTAAAGGATAACCTCACTTTACTTTTATGAGACGATATTGCTGATAATACGTGAAAATATTAATGGCAGGGTGCTTGCCAATTTATCTCATGATAAATTATTAAGAATACTGGACCTGATGGTCAAAACTACAACGATAATATTTTGACTTCAGAAAAATTGTATTTTCTTTTCCTACACCTTCATGGGTCGGAAGGGAAGACAACATATCGTGAATGATCACATTGACAACACGACGTCAATTGCCAGAAGATATCCTAGACATCCGTCAAAGGAACGTTCGAAAATGACAGAGGACCACAGAACACTTCAGAGCTGTACTCGGCGATACCGGTTGCGTACGTTCCCAGATATTCCATAGTATGAAATAGTTAATGCTTTAAATTTTAAGTTTTAGATTCTAAGTTCAAAATAGGTATGTTAAGTTCTAGTGAAAGGCAGACAGAATATCAACCACATAAATCTATCAGTGAAAGGGAAGAAACTATATTTCTGGGTGTCTGTAGCGTTGTAAACGCTTGGGTTTGGGCGACCTGGGGATTTCGGCTACTCGGAAATAGTTTTAAGTGAGATGCCATCACAGAACTCAAAAATAAGACTAAAATAAATTTGTTTTGTAATGTAATTTAACGTATGTTGTTCTTGTAATAAATGATTGGTATTCGTAGAATTGTGTTTTTAAATTTAATTATTTATTGAAGTTGTCACCTGGTAAAGGGGCACTAGTTAAACTATAGGTGTGACAAATTTTTATGTACTGGATGAGTTTAAAATGGCAATGATAATTTTCCTCTCCTAGTTACTAGTTGGTGAAAATATTTGTTATTGAAACTTTTGCTTTACTTTTATGACGTCTAAAGTGTAAAATATCTGTCTGTAATAAATTCTGATATGTAACTAATTCATCGTTTAACTCGGGCAGAGGTGGTGAAATGCCCTAGGTTTGCTAAGGTTAGTTTGCTCGCCTGCATGATTAGCTTGAAATTGATTTTCTGTAGTAATTTGCCAGAAGGTTTGTTGCCCTGAATCAGCTTTACTATATTTTCATTGTTATTTGGCATAGGAGAAGGAACTTTTTAAGATAAGTAACACTAAACATGCACGAAAGCTGCTTTTTTAAGGCAACAAACCTAAATGCTCGATTTTCATTTTTCAAGCCATTTTGCAAGTATGAAATATATTTTTTAGACTTTTTCCTGAGATAAAACTATGTTTTTGGAGTCTGTATCTAGATACACTGGGCAGGAGATTGTTGACCTGTTTGGGAAATTTATTTTTTCAAGTGTCTATGATGACAATCTGCACAATCCCTGCGATTTCCGAACCAGTTTGACAATAAGTTCTCCTGTCCTGTTTCCATTCCAAATATTTTCCTGAAGCAATATGCCTTTAAGTAAACCATTGCAAACATTATTTAACATATCTCTGAGAACGCGTACCTTTCCTGATATTTGGAAGCATAGGTTTATTACCCCAATATTTAAGTCCGGTAATCCCAGTGATATTAGTAACTATCGTGGTGTTTGTAAACAGGACACAGTGGCAAAGCTGTTTGATAGCATGGTTTATGATCAACTTTCTTGGATAAGAGCAATGATTAGTGAGAGCCAGGTTGGCTTCGCAGGTGGGAGATCAACCACTGATAATTTGGTGATATATAGACTTGATTCAGGCCTTTGAGAAGAAACTACAGATTGACTCCGTCTATACTGACTGGACGGGTTTCGACAGGGTTAATTTTGAGTTGTCATTGGCAAAACTGCAGGCTATGGGGTTTAGTCCATCACTCGTTGCATGGTTGAAGAGTTTTCTTGAGGGTAGGTGGCAGAGAGTTAAAATTAAAAACTTTGTTTCCACTCCAGTTAGGGTTGTGTCGGGAGTGTCTCAGAGCTGCCACTGTGCCCATTTACTGTTCAATCTCTCAACGATATAGCAAGTATGAGCTTAGAATCTTAGATGTGTGGGGGTTTTCAGGGACCTTGGAGTATGGTTTGATGGAAAGCTATGTTTTGCAGAGCATATGTCTACGATTTGCTTGAGAGGTTTAAACATTCTGGGGTTTGCGATGAGAAACTGTATAGAACTGTGAACACAGCTCGCATAGCATAGCTCTTCGGTAGTATAATCTCTTTATTTCCTATTGTTTACAATGTTAACTTATGCTAAAGACAACTTGTAACAATAAATAGTATAAGTCCTTAAAGGACAATGGCAGAATTACAAATCACACTTAATTATCACAACATCAAATTACAAGATAACAGCTTAAGATAATATCACAGTTAAGTTACACAGAAAAACATCATACACCACAGTTAGATCACAAAAAGTATTTACAATAATTTAATAGAAAACATAATATTAATTAATGCCCCAAATTTCTTCGCTCATGGGTGTACATGCCACACTTCCCAATGTTAAGACCCAGACCAATCTCTTCAGCACTCTGTTTCAAGCATTGTGTGATAAGCTCGATACATTTTTTACTGGGTGCATGGCACTTAATGTCATCCATGAAGGCAATGATGTGGTGTCTGCCTTTTGAGCTTCGGTTGATCTTATCATTGGTCCCGATATTGTTTATTCCTGGTAGGGTCAGTATCCCCGCCTGTCACATGGGAGACCCGGTTTCGATTCCCGGCCGGAGAGCCATAAAAGTAGTAGTTATTGTAGTTCTACAATAACGACAGTGGAAATACTACTGCGTTTTCTAAAAAAATGTGACGTGCACCATGTGTGCATGTTTCGATACTTGGACAACGTTGACGGTATAAGCCATATAGGTCGCCTCACGGGTATATTATAGGCCTTAGGCCTGTTTCACACATACACGGCGACCGCGCAAACGGCGCCGTTTGAACGGTGCTGTTCCATTATGTTGCCGCACACACGGCTCCGGTGCATGTGAAAGCACTCATTATTTCATGCGTCCTTTAGCCGTTTAAACGGCGCCGTTTGGACGGCCACCGTGTATGTGTGAAACAGGCCATAGCCCTTCGTGGTCTGTGGCACGCACATAATTTTTTTTTAACAATATACTGTCAAAATCATAAAATAATCAAAACCAAATTTAAGTAATCGGGTAAGTAACAATGAAAGCCACCATAACAACATTCAATTTTCAGTATAATCATGCTGGAGTTTCTACTGTTTCCCCAAAATTAAGTAAACATCGCCCTCTACTTTACCTACAGGAGGGAAATAATGGTAGATATACGAGTATACCAGACTCCTGCTGACGTGGTAAAATGTCGTCGGTGCTTAGTACTTAGATGTATCTACCTTTTTCAAATTAATCCTATAATGAAGCAGTAAAAGGGGAGAACAAACTGCAAATAAAACATATTTTGCACCGTTTTATATGAACGTGTGCCGAATGTTCCCAGACATATTAATTAAACACTATGTCAAAGATTATGCAAGGAATGTCCATTTGCTTAGTAGGCACGTTCGGTGCAGTCTGATGACATCACACTCGTACTAGCCGAATATTCCTAGAAATGACAGCGGATCAGTTGCAAATAAGATAATGGACACACTGTGTCAACCGGCAGCGAAGAAATAATGGATGGAAGGCAATTGGAAATAATAAATATCATGAAATTGCTCACTGATGGGAAGCGACAATTGTAGTGAGTGCGTCTAAAAAAGTGCGATCCTTGCGATAGAAGTGGTTTGTTGGGCGCGAATTAGTGTACTTTTACTTCTAGTAATATGTAATATTTATTAAGCAAAACATGCATATTTGCTGATATGCCCCAAATCTAAAGATTAAAATAAATAATGCAGTAGATATACACATACCCATTAAAATATTTCTAAATGCCCTACAGCGTTAAAGTTGAATCTAAACTCTACCCATTCACGTCCCATTTACAAACCAAATATCTGTTACCATAACTTTATTAAGGCTGATTATAACTAGCTGCATGATTGTTTTGAAGAAATAAATTGAAGAATCCTCGATTCTCATCAATTACAACATTTATTTCAAAATTTCTTTACATACATATCACATCTAAGCACTATACAACATGCTATATTCAGTGTGTGGCAGGTTTAATCCCCACGCTGTTTTTGCAGCGTGTGGTGGGCCCGGCTGTCACAACATCCTTCTGGAGGGGGGCAGGATGTAAGCCCTGTTATTCGCACTTAGATTTGTGGCGCTACTTTTCACTTGAATTTTACATGGGATCATTTCCTCCAAAATCACTGCCAGTGTGTATTAACAAATTGTTACTACTAATCCTCGATTCTGTTCATGCTTAAGTGGATTATTTTATATTGTTTTTGTACACCGCCAGTTAAATTGAGGGTACCAGATATAGTATGCAATATCTTGAGCTGTTCTGCGTGTTTTTCATTATGAACTGTAACGCTAATTAATGGAAGCTTAACCACCGGGAAGAACTCCTAAGGGCACAAGAGAGGCAGCATTAAGAGTCAATGTCATTACCAGATTTTCATTACTTCTGGCTATTTAATGAGGTGTCAGGCCGAAGGAAATATCAGATTTATTTGCAGATTTTTCAATCTGACTTTGTGGCTGGTGATAATAGAAATAATCTGAATTACAGTTTTCAGAATTTTCCATGGACCACCATGCGATGTTACGTTCAAAAAGTTGATGGCTTTCGATGATAACAAGAGTGCAAGTCCTGGCAAGATTACGCTTGTGCTTGTAACGAACTGTAATTTCACTCTTATCTTTACCATTAATGGATTCATTATACGTCAGAAATAATGCCAGTCTTAGATCTAAGTATATTTGTTACTGCCCTAGATGCTGCTGTACATGTGAGGGCAGTTTATGTTGATTTTAAGAAGATATTTGTTGTGATTGATCATTCTATTTTGTTGAATAAGCTGAAGAACCGCAATCGGTCATCCCTGGTTATCATTAATAAACTGTTACTAAGCCGGTCGCATACGAAATGCAATTTTTATGGTTCTTTATCCAAGGATATAATAGTGCACTCAGCATTTGCTCAATGTCATCTTGGACCAATTCTGATCTTGCTTTTTATAAACTATTTATCATAAGTCATGGTCATATGACAGTAGTAATTGCTTGATGCGAGAATGAATCATTAAACACATCAGTACTCCATCAACAACTTCCACCTACCACAAGTGACATTGATTGATGATCTTGAAGTGCTTTTTGATAGCGAATTGCGATTTATTCATCATCTTAATAGTAGTGTTATCGCTAAATCCTATTTGCTAAATCATTTCAATGTCAATCGCTTAGCGAATTCATTTCAGCTCAAAACTGGGTCACTACTTACTGACGACTTTACTAATCATTCAAATACTTACCTTATTGTCATGTAACTCTATTCAATTACGACTTGATATTCTAAATTATATATTTTGTTAACATGGATTTTATTTATATAACATAGATATCAATATAATTGATAATTGTACCTTTTTTATATTAATCTGGCCTATGTGTTATTTTGGGCATTGCCTGCGATGTAAGTGAATGAACCGATTTTTTTTTTAATTTACGATCTAAAATATTCGTTAGTGTGAGAGGAAATTATTTATCTTTCTCACTAATGTAAGATAAGATAATTTATTCACATAACCAAATAAACTTTTTTTACACATGTCAAACAAAAAGTAAAAACACACAAAAATGTGATAATAAAGACACTATAAATAAATAGGTACTTAAGAGCGATTAATAGATTATTTTATGCTAACTTAGAATTATTAAAGTATAAATTGAATAAATTCAATTTTTACCAAAAATCCTATAGGTCAGTCATTAATAATAAGACAAAGTTTACACATGCTTAAAAAAATAAAGAGGTAATAGTATATTAAGTATCAAGAACAGTAAGGACAGTTTACCGATCGACGACAATGTTTGGCGACTGAGCGAAGCGAAGTCGCCAATATTGGAGGAGATCGGTAAACTCCTTACTGCTCGAGATGCTTATACTATTTTTTGTACGCCCATTATGAGCACAAAGACATTGACTAAGCAAATATCTTGAAAATGGTAAAAATTGTGTTTTGGATAATTATTTCTGCCCTGTAGATCCACTAAACCTTAAGTGGGTTCTGTTGTTACTATGGATACGTTTGTAATTTAACTTTTTAATGTCACGATATTTGACAAAAGCGTGACTATTATTATATCAGTAGTGTTTTAGAAGTATGAGTGAGTCTGAGAACGATAATTCTGATATTGAAGAGGCATGGGAAATAGGGTGCTCTTCAATAATTCCGGAGAAATCAATAAATCGTTATGAAAAGACGTATAAAGTTTTCAAAAAGTGGTTTGAAGACAATCACGAAAAACTCCTGTTGGCATACTTTGTTCAATTTTAGGTATTTTTTAGAGCATATTTAGAAAAAAGAACGAAACATTTTTTAAAAATAGTCTAGTTTTTACAAAATACTGATGTTTCAAGAAAGGATCATCTAAAGATGATGCATTTTTTCGACAAATTCTATATATTTTACTTACCGTTCAGCTGAACGGTAAGTAAATTACTTACCGTCGCGTTTTTGCTTAGTAACCAGTAAACTTAACCTACCGTTCTAAAACCAAGCACGGTAAACAATCCGAAATAGCATGGGCGTACAAAAAAGTATTCAACAAGGCACAGTTAAAAAACACGCTTGACACATTAAAATGTATGTTGTAGACGTCGAACAGGAGAAATTCAGACTGAATAAAAGACATTCTCTATAAAGGATTTTTGTTTGAAAAATTCAGTTGAGGTCCTCTGATATTATGAGGAAGTTTGTTAAAAATAACTTGACACCAATAAATTCAGGTCTAAATTGGCTCTTCTTCAGAGGACAGAAGGCTGCTCTAATGTCATTCCCGTGACGAGTCGGATAATCATGTAGGTGATGATGCGTTCCAGAGCTCAACCCACTTTCTCTAACATAGATGAGACACTCGTAAATGTACGCTGCTGGAAAAGTCAAGATCTTAAGACTTTGGAAAGTCTCTCTGCAATCTTCCCTATACTGTAAGCCAGCCAGGATTCGAATCACTCTCCTTTCAAGAGCAAAAACCTTGGTAGTCAGCCACCCCTTCCCTACGCTATAATGCCATACGTCATAATGGAATGAAAAAGTGCATGGTAGACAGCTTTTATAGTGTCGAATGATACACAGCCGGCCAGGTTTCTTAACACAGACATTCTCAGTGTGGATATCCCATTTCAGCCTCGGAACCAGATAGATTCCAAGCAATTTGGCAGACTCCTGAATCTCACTGCCAGGTACCTCCCGGAGAGCAAAAATAATTATTTGTGTTTTATCAGAGTTCAAAGATAATTTATTTGTATCGAACCAGCCCTTGGATCTCAACTGTGCCTCCGATGCCTTCTGTTCTGCTACTTCAAGAACCCTACCATGAGTTTTAGTGGCTGTGTCATCGGCAATTGAGTGTAGTCTGATTCAGGCTCACACAAGGGGAGATCATATATCAAGAAGAGTATAGCTCCGATAACTGAGCCTTGCGGTACTGCAAGGTTCACAACTATCTCCGCCGAGCACACATCCCCCACTCCTGTTTTCCAACTAAGATTAAATAAGGCTTATGCTATTTTCATCAAATGTATATCATTTAAGTTTTTTTGAGCAAAATGCCTTGCCTGCCTTGCTCAGATCAAAAAATTGAGTCATATTGTAGTTGCCCTTCTAAAACTCTTTTTATTTATTGAATAAAACTCCAGGTAACTATAGAGTTCTGTATTAATTTTAGCAAAGATTATATAAGATAGTAACGCGACTTAGTGTATATTCTTATAATCTACGTACGCATATCAATGCGTCACTCAGTCTTCTATTCTCTCTATATATCCCGGGTTTTTGTAGGTTCCTATTATAAATATAATGTTACAATAACAATGCCAATTCAACAAGGTTGACTTAGCCTTGTCACCCGTGTCGAGTATCTCGTTCATTGAAGTTAAACAATAATATTACGTGTAATAGGTAATGTAAATAACCTTTGTCTAGATCTCGACTAGTCGGGTTGCCTTTACGATCTAATTTATGAAATACCGAGTGTTTCCCTGATACACTACACCCGCTTCAAAATCATTCATGACTGTTGATATGAGATCCAGGATTGCCATTGTTGTACTTCTCTTCTCCCTGAAACCAAACTGACAGCTTGAAAATATAACGAAGACAGATTAGTCTTCGAAACGTAAAGTATTTTCTAGGTACTTCGGCTTCATTAGGGCCACCCTGGGATCTGGACGTAGACGGTTCTATCTATTACAAATATGTGGCGTGAAAGCAAATATTAGCCCGCAAAAAAATAACACAATATATATATAGTTTATATACGGATGAATACAGATGTACTAAAATTGCATATTTATTTTAGCTATGCAAAAGAGGAAGAGTACATATTTTCAAATATCTAGAGATTGAAGCAATGAAAAATTCGTGTAAAACTGGAGGTGGGACCGGAACGTTAGGCAGAAGGTCCAGGAAAGGCGGTGCGGGTTCACCGGGACCTCCCCATTTGGCAAGCAGACTTAAAAACAAGCGACATAACGTCGATAGCGGTTATAGTACTAGTAGTGATGGATACGAGAAGCGATGGTCTCAGGAATTAGGAGGTATGAAATATCTAATTTTTAACGTATCGTCTTTGTTAGCATAAATGGTATAAACTAGCAATAGGAATTTCTAGAATATATCATTTATACAAAATTATTTTTATTTATTTATTTAAATTATTGCTGTTACTGGTACCATAAGTGGACTTACATAGGTTGAAGAAATATTGTGCAAATTTTGCCGTGATTTATAGAATATAATAGAAGAGAAATGAAATGGCATCACAAAAAGGGTCTTCACCAGATTCATACTGGTTGAATATTCTCAAAATAGTCATTGGTACAATACGGTTCTATATCTAATAGGATGTACTTAACCTTATTTCTAAATATTTTATATACACTTATTGTGTATGGTAACTTGTATGATTTAATGCAAAAATACATTGAACTTTTCTCAAACAATGTGAGCTAGTGAAGTGGTAAATTAATGTTTCGCGTTCTTCTTTCATAAGTAAAATTTAAGTTATTTTAAAGAAATAAATGTTTATTTTTAAATATTAACATGATACACTCAAATATATACAGTGCATAGACTGTGAGAATGCCTGTTTTTTTGAAAATCCCTCCGCAAGATTCCCTGTATTCCATTATAAAAATGATGCGAATTGCTCTTTTTTGGCTAACAGTTATACTGTGTATATTTGCCGATCCCCAAAAAATCAAACAATATCTTAGTATCGACTAAAAATTACAGTGATACGACATTTTCATTGCTTTAAAGTTCATGTATCTTGAGGCAGCTCTAAAGCTAAAACAGGTGTTATTTAATTTTTTGCCAGTTGAATCTACATATCCAACCCACTCTAAAAACTGATCATTCGACATACCAAGAAATTTGATGTGTTCGCTTACTTCAACATTTTGATTTAATACATTTATTATTGAGTTTGGAATTTCTTTTTTAGTTCTGCTTTTTGTGAAAATTAAAATATTAGTTTTTTCCAGTTAGAATTAGCCCATTCTTTTGAAACAATTGTCTCACGTTCTTCAGTTCCAGAAATAAGAGGTTCAACTGTGTATTCTCCAATCAGCATATTTGTGTCATCAGCAAAGTTTGTAAAACCCACTTTAATGCAATCCACAATAATGCGCAAATCAATAATGAAAAGTATGAATGGTATTGGACCAAATATACTACCCTGCACCACGCTTATTGTCTTTAAAAGGCTTTCAGATTTTGCTGTTTGATTATTACACACTACTTTACTCTTTGGTGTATATCTGAAAGGTAACACTGAACCCATTTGTTTCCATTTCCCCTTATTCCATATCTTTGCAGTTTCTTCAACAATAACTCATGCTTAATTAAGACTATCGTATATTTTAGATAAATCAAAAAAAGATCCCGAGATAAGCATATTTTCTTCTAGAAATTTTTTTTAAACTGAAAAATTGCAGTTTGAGCAGTTTTGCCCCCCAGACACCCATTATGAGTTACAGAAGTCAGTTAATCTTTGGCACGCAAGTAATTCAAATATTTTGGAAAAACTAGATAATTGGTCTATAATAATAATTATTCCTAGATCCCTTATCCACTCCATTAAAAAGTGGCTTTATTGTGGCTATTTTTAATTGATCTGGAAAGATATCAAATCTAAAGGAAGTTCCAATAATGTAGACTAAAGGAGAGGACGCATTAGGCGGTCGCGGTCTTGTGTCATCGCGCTCCGTTCTGGGCTGAGCTGATTGGGGTCTTTAGAAAATCATTCGCATCGTCACATCGCGGTTCGTTCGGGGATGAGGGCATCGAAAATTTGTCGCATTTGGTACGCAAACCTGCACACTTTCTAAAGTTGCTGAAGCCAAGAAAATGAGTTCCATAGAAGACATATTTTTTTCTTCAAACGTCAGTAAATCCATCATTACTCGACTGTGTAGGCGGCAGTGAAGTTTCGTTTTTCCTCCGCCGGAGCTTTACTTTTCACTTTTCCGCCGGCGGAGGTAAAAGTGTTGTCATATCAACATAGATACAATACAAACAAACATCAAAATAAGCGTCAACAACTCAAGAGTTATTAAACTAAAATTTGTATTTATCACTCAATTTGTGACTGCATTTCTAAAAATCACTAATTTAGGAACAAATTGATTATTATTTGATCGAACTTACTCAATAACTGCTTATCAATACGGAACTAAAACGCAATCGAAGACTCAATTTAAAAAAAATAATTATTGTTGACAGTGTCCACTGACAGCTTTATGTGACATTACTATATCAACAAACTCAGCGTATTCACCGACACCGCACCGGTCTAAGCCGCCTTGCGAACCCATTTATCTTTAATAATAATTATTATTACTATTAAAAAGAGACGTTTTGCATTAATTTGTCGACATTTGAAGAAAAAACAGCATATTTTATTTGGAGGAAAAGTTACTTTTCATGGCTTGCTCTCTATTACCAGCCTCACTCTGTTCGGCTGTTAAACACGAGCGCGCCATGAAAAGTATTACTTTTCCTCCATATAAAATAATATACTATTGTTAGCTCTTCTATTTGAAGAGCAAGAAAAGCGCCCTTTTACTGCTTATTTCCAATCAGTAATTGTCTTTTATTTGTTGGTTAGAGATTGTTGTGTTCTTGCGTCTACCTAATCCTGAAGAATATACAGGACACAGCTTCAGGCAATCCTCAACGACCATGCCAGCCGATTCAGGTGCGAATATTACAAGTATAAAAAGGCACGGAGGCTGGAAATCCAGTAGCGTAGCAGAAGGGTACATAGAGGAATCGATTGAAAACATAAAACAAGCATCAAAAAAAATTTTTTCATTATCAGAAACAACCAGCTCCATGCAAAATACCAATACTATTAATAATGCTGAAGAATCTCATTCAAGTTCATTACCTTTTTGCATCGACAATAAGTTTACAAAATGCAAACCATTGTATTTTCAAAATAACTGTAAATAATAAGTAATTTTGTGCATTAAAATCACGTTATTTGTTATTAAAAAATGCAAATAAAATATAAATGAGTGAACACTTAATTTTTTTTCCGCACGAAAATACTTTCCGCACTGTTGGGCGTGCGGAAAGTATTTACGTGCGGAAAAGTGCAACTTTCCGCACGCTTGTAGAAAAAAAACATGTTTTGCTTCTTCACCAAAATACCTTTTATATATTTTTTCATGATTTGTTGTGCCCTCTGGTTTGAAATATGCCTTTCAATGATTTCACATTTATATTAATCAATATTAGCGAATATATTGTCTATGCAGCTTTCTGTATTATAGGTTATTCTTGATTTATAAAGATGGTTTAATTGATATTAAAAGTTTTAAGTACATTGCTTAATTCAGATTACGATTTACTCAAATCTACCCGCGTGTACATACTTACATAATGTTCGGTTTCCATTTAATACCCTTTGATATATAAATAGCAGATCCAAGCAGATGCTAATTTAAAATCAGTAAATATAATTTCCTTTTCTTTCAACATACATTCTAGTCTGTTTATTGCATTACCTGTCACTGAATGTCTGCGCATTCTGATCAATGCCACAGACATCTCCTTCGCTGAATGACTGAGTGAGTTTATTAGCAGAATTTTGATTTGAGCTTTTCAATGTTCTCTTTCTGTGTTTTTGCCATTGAATTACTATGTAAAACGGCCTACTCTTGCTTGTGGCAACTTACCTGTTTCGGATAGATGTTCTTGATATATTCTAAAGTTAAATCTGTGTGCGCCAACAAATTTTGGCCAAAAGGAACTGTCATATGACTAACTGATCCTTCATGTCCAAGGGTGTTATTACTATGAATGACTTTAGACGCTGTTCATCTGTAGGTATAGCTTTAACAATAATTTCAACACCATTGAAATCAGGTTTATTTTATGTATATAGTTTTTTATTACGTCTTCTGTTGAACTTCTTTTTACCCTGTTTATATAGAGCCAAGGCAGCAAAGTTAGTGTCAATTTCTCCAGTTCCTATATTTTTCTTTCTCTGATTATTAGAACTGTTTTCTTGTTATGTATGTAACATTCTGTAAACCATTGTTTACACTTTCCCTTTTGTCCAGTACACTCCACCGTGTCCCAGTCTATTTTACCATCTCAGTCACGGGATGCATTGGGGACAAGCGACGTACCATCAGCGTGGAAATACGAATTCATTTATATTTGAAAAACGAAGAAAGTCGGATAGCATTCTTAACCAATTTAAAACCTGAATTATAATCGATATGCCCAAATAAACCGTGCTTAGGAATTGTGCACCTTTTGAGTGCAATTCAGACAATTTTCGTGAATAAAATAATTGAAATTTGATAAAAGTAAAGATTCACATTATGATGTTTCCGTAAATTTGTGTTTAAAAATGGTTTACCTTTCTTACGCAATATTTTGCGTTTTAGGAGACGACAAACATTGGCTTTCAACCCCTATTTTAGGTAAAACTATCGACCAGTTAGGAGCTAGATCTGCAACTTCAACGCCGTCAACGATTTCCCCCGCACCACCCGAAGGCGTCGAAGAAGAATTTTCGAAAAATAGTTATTCTAGTGATATTGATAAATTAGATGGACAACGAAATGTCAGTGATTACAGCAAGTAAGTTTTAGATTAATTTATTAGTGTCGACAATCAGCTTCAAAATACACACCCAAATTAATTTTTTTTATAATGAAAAATAATAAGGCAAACTCTTGTATACCAAAATTCTTGATGTTTTATTATCATGGGGTATCTCCTATAATGCATCTACTATATACAATATGTCCGCTGTTCATGTTAACAACATCTGGTCCTATTTAATTGCCTTCCACAGCGGGGAAGTCCGCTCTTTCGGAGGTTTCATGATGGAATATTAAATTCTGAGCCAAGACATAACCTCTACTAATAAGACCTTCTTACAGTGTCATCTTTGTACATTATAAATTATTATCATAAATGTTGATAAATAGTGACCTTGAGGTGATTCCAGGGTATGAGGATTATCTCAAATTTTAGAGTCGCTAAAGAAAGCTATTTACATATAAGTACATTGACCCTTTTTTTTTCAAGTATACTAAATATTCTTAGTATCACTAACTAATTTATTTTTTTATCTCGCCACTATTTTGTAAACACTGAACTGCAGTTTCTTAGAATTATTTTGCACAAAAACCAGATTGACGTTTTCCGAATACGATCTTAATGATTAACTACAGTAGTTTCTATAGTTTTATCAACTAACAGGAGGAGAAACTTAGGTCGAAACTCTGCTGGTTTGGAAGCAATCTTTACTTATTTAGCCATACCGGAATACTACTTACTATTTCGACTATTCTTTTGTGACAATTTTTTCTTAATCAGTGTCATTTTCTTATATCAATAATCTGTTTTAGCATACGCCGGATTGTCTTATTGACATTTTACACTGATCTATATTTTCTTCAAGATAGCTCTGCCGATAATTTCTCATCATTTTCACAACTTTATTCCTTAGTATTTACGTGCTATCCAGTCAGTCTCCATTGTAATAATAGGCTAAATCTTTCCCTGAGCCTTGAGTACACTCTAACGTATCGATATTTCATTTGCTTTCTCTTCTATGTTGTTCATAAAATCACGATACAACATCCACATTCACAAATTTGGAAATATCTAATTGTGCCTATACTTTCTTGATAAATTATGTAACCATATGCTGAGTGCTGAGTCTGGGGTATCAGAAACAAAATGGGGGATGTTGTATTCTGCGCAAATTTTATATTAGAATTAGTGCAGAACGCTTTCGGCTTCAGCCATCATCAGTGCCACCTGGAAACATGGCATAACCCAAGTACAAAATATTGAGAATATGTACACAATTTAGAAAGGTAGATTGTTTTTATTGCGATATTGTGTTTTTTATTATTTTTACTAAGGTTTGAAGATTATGAAAGATTTTCTGGAGTCAGATATAAATTAATTTTTGGGATTAGTTATGAGAAGTTATATGAAAAAGTCAAGATTTTTTATAATTCTTTTAGGCTATACTCAGCCGGCACAGCACTCTATATTTAAAATTTTTAAAAAGTTATGTGAACATCTGAAAACGTGGTTTTATGAATCATTGCGATTAACAATGTTGACATTTTGGCAAATTGCGACTGAGCCCGAAAGCGCTCTGTACTGATTTTAATAAAAGTATGCACATAATAGGTTGTATTCCCTCCTTTTTGTATCTTTCTTGGTTAAGTTTTCTGCTTATTTTTGTATTGTTTTGTTTTCTGTACGGCTACAGTCTTCACATTAAATTCTATTGTAATGTGATCTGCCCGTGAGTTGCGGGTAGATTATTGGTACTTCTAGTGGTAAAAATCAAGTCAATAGTGGAGTTTTAGTACTAGTCACTCGTAATTTCTGTAACAATTTTTTGAAAGCTATATGCATTGTTATAGTTTTAAGTTTTCTTTTAGTCGGATTACTTTGTGCTATATAAATATTTAAATCGTCCAGAATTACTGATGCCTTTCCAAATATTCTGTCATGCTTCAGCACGTGGTCCAAATCTGCAAAAATCCGCTTCAGTTACCGTTAGATGATCTGTACAAGGATTTAACACTATTATTCCTGTTACTATATATACGTTTTGCAAGTACACTTTACCAATTATTATCTGAATTATTCTAAATAATCAGATCGTGACACTTCTGTCTATCATCTGTATGTGGTATTGACGAGTATCATTTCCAAAAAATTCGTTTCATTTAGGCACGCAACTGTTGGATCATCATGCTTGGATACTGGCTAACCCAGCTCTATTAATTTGTACTGATTTAAGCTCTGTATAATGGTCTAGAAATAAATATATATATGTTCTGCATTATTTCTTTGCATATATCAAATTCGCTTTTATATGTCGGAAAGGCAAAGCCAAAATGATTGAAATCGACATGTGGGTACTGTTATGACTTGGTATATTTGCAATATTTGCAATTAAATTTTCGATTTGGGCTCTAAACACTTCGTTGATCAGTTCTGCTATATTTAGGGCAAACCACCACAGTACTATGACAACGAGCTGCCTTATGACTAAATTTTGGTGTGATGGTAAACCTATCTTATCTCAAACGCACAAGTTTTTGGTTAATAAAGTGATTGAAAATATCCACTGTAACTTCAGAAATACCATTTCTATACTTCTTTCCCCTTGGCAAGTATTTATTTGTATAAATTCGTCATTATTCAAAAGATACCCATCACGGACGAAGACATGCACTATTTTTGACTTCCTCATAGCCGTTACTATTAAATCATATTCTTTTGCTTGCACATTCCTTCAGTTTATTCAAATATTTCTCATTAGAACATTGAACTTAAACGCACCTTTCTAGTGTCAGTTTTTTATATCTATTTGTATTTATGTTGGTATCCATTTTATTATATTTTAATTATACTATGTTGCTATTGACTTCACCTCCGAGAGTTTGGAATATCATTTGACAACTTTGTATTTTCTTATATTTATTTCAAATAATCAGTAGTTTTTTAAACATATTCATTGCTTCTATTTTTATTCTTGCTTCTCTCCTTGGCCAACTCGAAATTCTCCATACAACCATGCCATCCAAAAAGCATTATTTGCTTCAATAATACATTTACAGTAAATACATTTCAGCTTTGTACGTAGTTCATGATATGACATGTCACTTAATTTACAGTTGATCCTATTGATATTTACTATAAAGTTGTGTTTACATATTGTGAAGACGAACACTGAATTCGAAGTGGCAATGTTGCACTTGGAAATATATGCTTCTGATAAATATTTAGTTTTTACTCCGCTTACACTAATGCAATATGTCTCAGTAAATCACGACTCGATCACTTTTCTAAGGCGAATTATGGAAAATTTTACATTGAATTTCGCGAAAAACAAATAAAAACAATACTTTGTGCAATGTTGTCTCTGTACACTGTTAAACTAAGCTTTATGTACTATACTTCTAAATCTGAATATGTTTTGAAAATGTTCAATGATTTAATAATTAGTTAAACATAGTTTTTCTTTCCAGGTTGAAGATAGTATGCATTTTTATACCTACATTACTGCAAATGTTTCTTTTTCTTTGGTTATATTTCTCGAAAAGTTAGGTTCTAGCAGGTAACTTTTTAAATATTGTTTTGCCTGCAAGCCTAACTCACTGTTGCTTGTTTTTTTGACATGCTGTGATATGTCTGGTTTGATTTTTTAGTGTCCGTCTTAGTCCTTGTGCTGATACTATTGCTAATGGCAACGCAACTGAAGATAAGCCTAAAATCCAAACGTACAGGTAAGAAACAAACTGCTGTGTTATTTGATGCTTTTATAAAGTGCACATTTGTAAACTTTGCCACTGTAACATATAGCAAAATTAAATATTTTACACAAACTGATTCATATATGCGAAATCAGATGCTGAGGCTCTCCGGTTCAATAACATGTATCTCTTTGTTTCATTGGTAAAGTAAGTTGTTCAAGGAGACAACGGAACATGTTTCGTGAAACTATTAAGTCGGGACATTTCTTCACTATTTAAAAGCAATTGCTAAGTGCTTTGGTAATATAGGAGCGCTATACAACGTCGACCTAACTGAGATGTACAGCGGATTAAAAAAAAGTTAGTTTAAAAGGCATAAAGTAATTTTTTTATCACAAAATAAGATGGTTTGCCTGGAAAATTACCCATTATTTTACCTTTTACCTATTAATACCAACATTTTTACATTGACGAATAAAAGAGCCCATTACTCTTCTCATGATAGAAGATTCGGAGATCGCGAACCAACCTTTTTAATATCATATTTCCAGATCGCCCTCCTATTTCAAAATCTATAGTGATCAGGGCAATTGAAAGTTTTGATCAAACTGTAACTTGCAAAGATCGTCAACTCTCAGGAAGGTCAAAAACGCTTATCAATGGAGAAAAAAGTTTGGAAGTTGCATTACCTTTTGTAGAAGATCGCTGCGAAAAGTGACCATTCAGTCAGATATTGGTTTTGTATCAGTCAGGAATGTTCTTAAATCTAACAATTTTCATCCTTTGATTGTTGAATGAAATTTTGTAGAATTATGATGCAAACAATACTATTTTTTCTGACCATACAACCTTCGTACTTAACGACACATTCGATATTGGGCAGAAGTCAATTTTCATTGGATGCAAGAAGTGTGTATTCACTATCCTGAAGAAGTTAACGTTTGGGCAGGTATAATTCACAACGAAATAATAGGTCAGGAAAATTTATATTCAGAACAATATCATGTTAAAACATCAAATATTGTCTAAACAAATCGTTCGAAGAGGTCCTAATTTGCATTCAACATGGTTTCAACAAGATGGTGCTCGAGGATTTTTCGGTATAAACTTATAACTCCAGTTATGCTTCAAAAAATAAGCAATATACTTTATTACAACTTGAGCCATTGTCAAGATGTTCAAAGTAGCTATTTCCAACACTTAATTTAATACGTGTGTGTTCTAAATCTTTTATCTGTTAGTTATAAGTGTTTGTTGTGTTAATCAAAGTGACGTTATACCTTTTAAACTAAATGGATTGAAGTATAAAACGTGAAACAGGAAGTGAAGCTCAAATTTTGGATTAGTTTGGGTTCGAAATATTGGAGACGGGACTTTTTTAACTCACTGTATAGGTACTCTATAGCTAGTGCTGAGTATCTACAAGTGCATAAGCATAATTTAGTACAGTTATATTTAGAGTTTTATAATAGAAGATGTAACACTATTTGTTAATGGCTCAAGGTTTTACTCATGGGTTTCATCAATAATTAAAGGTGTGGGCCTAAGACTTAAGAGTCAGGTAAAGGTGCCACTAAATTTTTAACTAGGAATATATCAATGATTTTGACACATTGAAATCAGGTCAGTAATTTTGCAAACATACCCTAGATAAGAATATCGTGAAAATTGACGTTAGCTTACCAAAATAAACATTTGGATTCTGATTAAACTGTTTATTTAAATATTAACGACTTTTACGTACACTCCGAAGACAATTAATGCTATCTCAAATTAATTTAAGGTTATCACCCGTAAACCAATGAGAAGATTTCATCTAGATTATCAGACTATTAAATCAAGGCAAAATGAGATTCCAAGTTTTAATCTATGTCCTATAACATTAATATTGCCCAATTCCTATCTTGAAAGACTTCCAACCAAACGTTGAATTCTTAAAGGTCTGACTAAATGCAGTCAATCACGAAACACAATAAATAGGAAATATTTTACTAAACTAACTTTATTCTAAATCAATCCCATGGCAGCGATAATATCATTAGTTCAATAAACAATTTCTAAAAATGTACTAAATCAATAAGATAACCTGTGAAGTAAATATGTATATATAGCTGGTAAATATCTACAGTTATAAAAGAAGTGATTATTATACAAAACTAATCTAAATTAATCCCATGGCAGCGATAATATCATTAGATCAATAAACAGTTACTAAAAGATTCTAAATCAGTAAGATAACCTGTGAAGTAAATATGTATATATAGCCAGTCAGTGTCTACGAATGAAAACGAAATGAGCTCAGTTCGATACCGGTGTCAAGGCGAAATATTAAATTTGCAAATTGCAGTTATGTGAAACAAATTACTGCCATGATGCTTACAGCCAATTACATTAAAAATAAATCAATTAATTATCGTAACATTAGCAAAATTAATTCTCTACTCGAGACAATATCAAATACGATAATGAAGAAAACAAGTATATCTAAATGAAACACTTTTTGTATAAGAACCACCCATTAGTCGAAAACAGTACATGCTGTAGATTTTTGGGTTGAACAAAGAAAAATTGCAAATGGAGTAACCTGTGGCAA